>PVIH01002774.1:8271-123009 GCA_004025045.1 Sigmodon hispidus | reverse complement strand
ACTCCAGTCCAACTATAGGAACACCTGACTCACTCTTGAGGGAGGGTGGACAAAACTGGATTTGGCCAGAAGTGGAGACTCATCTAAGCATTATTGGGTCAGTGGGACCATAGGACTGTCTACTCCCTGCCCAGGGAGGGGATGGGGAGTTGTGGAGAAGAGAAAATGAACTGATGTGGTGGGAGGGGGAAGAGACCTTGAATAAGGATATACAGGGATGGAAAAAAAAATTCAGAGGGAAAGCTGAACACAAAGTAAATATATATGTAGCAATCTTATTTGCATTATCACCCTTGATAAGCCATGCTTATGATTTTTATCTTCTTTATAGTTATTGTTAACTTCTTAGAATTTTAAATTCATTTTACTGTTTTTCTTGATAAATACAAAATAAATAAAGAAAAAAAAAAGAAAATGCAATCATTGTAAATTTTCTGGTTTTCATAGCTTAGAAATCTGAGCAGGCAAGGGTTCATTTCATAATGTATTTGTCCCATAGGTTGAAGAAGGAAGACACAAACGAAAGAAGAGTACAAGGTGTGTGGTGGTTGCTAAGAAACATGCAACAGAACACAGGCTGCCACTTAAGAATAACCAGAGGGGGTATGAGCTGCTATATCATCAGCCATGATAGCTCTGTCTCCTGTCCCAGCAGGAACTGCTGCTGAGGGTAAAATGAAAAGGAAAGTGGTCTTATTAGGACAAATGTAAGAAAACCTGGAGTGGGAAATAAAAAGCTGAGGCCCTTCCTACACTGAAAAAGCAGCATTACAAGCACCCTCCGGGGAAGGCTTGCTTTGGGTTAGTAAAGTAGCAGGGACAGTGGATGGGGTTAGGAATGACTCACAGTTTGCTGTTTGCTCACCTGGTAGTAACAGCTTTGTCTTTGAAAGACCTACATCCTGTGATTTCATTAATCAGAACTCAATGAGTCAACTACTCTTTCTAGCTTTATAGGTTCCATCAAAGAAAGGGTTAGAGCTTTGATCAGTTGAACTATGTGACCCCAAAACAGGCATAGAACAGATAGATATGCTCCAAGCTTGACTACAACAGCCAGGAAATCCACAGTGCAGTTTCTGGGTTGTGGCAAGTCTAGGTAGGTGCAAGTCCTGATACTTTTACTTGATTACTTTAGGTAAGTTATATACTCTCCTTAAGTCTTGAAACACTTTGTTTTATGGAAACAGAATCATATATCCTTGATGGCTGTTTGTTTTTAGGCTGTAATTATTTTTTTTCTTCTAGTCATCTTGTGTTATTTTGGAGAAAACTCTATCCCATAACAGGCTCTAGAATATTCTGCTGATCAGAATTCCAACACACACACACACACACACACACACACACACACACACACAGAGAGAGAGAGAGAGAGAGAGAGAGAGAGAGAGAGAGAGAGAGAGAGAGAGAGAGAGAGAGAATGCACAGTAGTTGGAGCAGGAGAAATCCCTCCTCATTTTTATCCATTTCCATTGATGAAGCTTGCAGATTAGCTGTTAGCCACCCTTCCCATCCTGTAGATATGTATATAAAGCTTGTGTATAACAGAAGAGAAAGAAACTGGCAGTGGATAGTTACAGAGGTAAGAGGAAAACACTTTGACATTATTCACATATCTGAGTTCACCTCCTCAGTTCTCCAAGACAATCCTGATTGTCACTTCTCAATTAGCTGAATAACAAGCTAATGAGAACATGTAAATCCTTTAGCATTGTGTTAGGCAGATAGAAAGCAATGATGTGTTTATATATTATTGCCAAGTAGGGTAGAATCATGCTTCCTTTCTTATTTGTGAATTAACATGTACATGGAAGAGATGTTGCTCCACTCATTTGTCAACTAAGAACCTCAGTAGGTGACTTACCCAGAATAGAGGAAAGGAACACAGTGTGACTCCAGCACAGTGATCTGCCATTGATGAGAGAGATCATCCTTGTTTTTGCCATCTGATTCACAGAAACAATTTCTTTAACTGCTCTAATGTTCTAGCCTTTGTTTACATTGATTAGTTTTTTACTGGCAAAGATGTCCTAGATCCCACTAAGTCAATACAAAGAGCAAAAGAGGAAGAACTGTACAGGAGCATTAAACACAAGGCTCTGCCTCTGCTTCTGCCACTCTCTCATGTTGGCAAAGTATGATATAGGGAAAGGTCAAGAAATTAACTTTGTCTAGAATGACATGATTTCATCTTGCTATATTGTGAAGGATCAGAGAATATATGAATGAATTATTAATATTTTTCTCATTAATGCCACTAAAAACAATATATCAATCAGTATAGAAATCTTTATTTCTTTCCTGGGAAGCATTTCAAAATAGCTTAAGACCACTGTGTTGTTCAATATCTTTGTATAATTGATTTGGTACCTCAAGGTCATGTCCACTACCAGCACAATCCAAAAATCAAGATGTTTGGGAATTTCTATGTCTAATCTCCTAGACCATATACATTTGACTGAATTTTGCATGAACTTCTATATATTCAATCTCTATTCCAAAAATTCACATATCTAATCTCATTTTTTCCTTTTATTATTTTGAATAAAGAAGTCATATTTTCTATCCCAATACATCCTTAATCAAGGTCCCTTCCCCCTCCCACCACATCAGGTCATTCTTTCTTCTCCACATCTCCCCATTCCCTCCATGGGCAGGCGATCCCAAGGTCCCACTGTCCCAATATTGCTTAGTTCAGCCTCCACTCTTGGCAAATCCAGTTTTCTCCCCCAATCAAGACTGAGTCAGGTGTTCCTCTAGGGAGAGTGGGATTCAAGGTGTTTCCAATCCCAAGCTGGTCAGTGGTTGTGGTTTGCAGCTTGGGCATGCTTTACTTTTTTCTTGTTTGTTTGTTTGTTTGTTTGTTTAGAGTCCACTAATGAGTGAGTACATCCCCTGATTATCTTTCTGAGTTTGTGATACCTTGCTCAGGAGGATATTCTCCAAATCCATCCATTTGCCAGCGAATTTTAGGATACCATTTTTTTCTTACTGCTGAGTAGTACTCCACTGTGAAGATGTCCCACAGTTTGTTAATCCATTTTTTTTTTTAATTTAAGCCTCTTTTCAGAATATTTTGGTTGGTTCCATTGGACAGCATCCTACCATCTTTTCTCACTCATTACAAAGTTTTCTGGGGAGTTATATTCTTCTTCCTCCATGAGACAGAGAAATTACTTTCTATAAGTCCCTAGAGGTACCCAAGTGTCAAGACCCTTTCCCGGAGGATCTTTAACTGCCAGTTTCCACCCACAGAACAATCAAACTGCCATAACAGCTGGACCCAGTCCCCTACCTACACAGTAAAAAAAGCCAAGTTCTGGATTTGAAATCCCACCAATCACCACACTGAAAAGCTTCACCACAGAAAGTTACACCCCTCCCCAAGAAACTCTATAAAAGCCCTCTGTTCTGTTCAATTCCCTACTGTTTCTTGCCTGAGCAGAGGCAGCTACCTTCTTGTTTTTTCTTTCCTGGTAAATCTTTTGTGTAAAGTTTGTTGTGCAGTGTGACTTTGTGGTATTACTTGGGTCCTAACTGCCAGGGTACCTTTTCATCCGAGCTGTAACACACTTTCTACTTCTCTAGAAGGGACTTATTTTTTCAATTGTCTCATGTCAGATGTTTAGAAACTTTGTGTCTCGCTTTATGATTAAAAATATATTCCTAGAAAGAGTTCAAATACTAAATACAAAAAATATTATTCTACAAATAATCCATAACTTGCTAAATGAGAGTAAGATGAGTTGTTGTGGAAAGAGTGATGGATGTTGGAAAGAGGGAAGAAAGGGCTTGGCAGAAACCCGAAGTTTCATTGACAATGCTGATGATGACCAGTGAAGCAGAATGAGGGAGCATGAAGGCTTTGAGTTTCACAATTTTTTATTCAGTTTAGACTCAGACACAGGACACTATGAAAGGTGTGTGTGAGGAAGGAGAGACTAGAGGGAGTTGAAAATATGGGACCTGAAGGAGTGGCTCAATGGTCAAACTCTTGAATCCAATCCCTAGCATCTCCCCTTTCTTTCTACATCCCTACAAAAATAAATTATCCAAAGAGGTAGATATGGACAGAGTTGACAAGGATTAGCCTAACATTAAGAGTTGAGTGCAGTGTCATATGGGACAAGAGTTCTTTAGGATCTATAAATATTCACAGCCTTTTATGAATTCAAATACATGTCAATTTCATAGGGAAGCAAGTCTTCAAAGGCTATAACTTTATACTCATTTAAGCACTACATAAATGTTCTTAACGCAGCCAATGAATATGGGCTGTAAGAAAACCAAATGTAGCTGGCAACTTCTAAAGCCTTTTTGATCGTTCTCATATGCTGTAATTTCTTCACATGTCTACCTGGTTTAAATATTTGAGACAGTTACTAGACCTCTGTTTTAAAAAAGGTCTTTTGTTATATCAAATGTACTTTGGTTCAGCTTATTAATTTATTGCAGATATAATTTACCCCTTATCTGATATGTGATTATTTGTGTCGTATGATTAAAATTTTCCTTTCCCTTTTAACTCATTTCTGCATGGAAGTCTTATCTAGTTCATTAACCTTCCCCTAGTATGTATTTGGTGTCTACCTATTATGCATCCCTGCTTCTGTCCTGAATATATGAATTATTTTACTAGAAGGTATGTATAACATCCATTTAAGATTTTCCCACATTTTCTAAAAATTCTTCACATCCTATCTGTGAAACTATAAACTAAGAACAGCTAGGCCTAATATTGTAGAGAAAAGGGGGGTTTAAAGTGTGTCAATTTTTAAGCTTCTGGGATCAATTTAGTGAGCTAAAGATGATAACAGTTCATGAGATCCTAGCAGCCCAGATCATTAGGAGCTTATATAGCCTTGCTGCTCTGAGACTAATATATTTCCATTGACAACTAGCTCCAGCTTCTCCCACCCAGCTGGCCTCTCTCCTGTTTGCTGTTGGCAGTCCCTCCTGCCTACCTGTCTCATTGTTCTTTGGCCCTGGACAATGTATACTGTCACAATCAATGCTCATACTCAGAGCCAGTAGTGGCAGCACAGCCAGAACTTTACTGTCAGGGGACAAAATACAATTAAATGCAAAAACCTGCCTTTGATTTATTATCAGCACTTTGTGAAACTGGAAGTGAAGAAGCAAATGTAGATAATGTGAGTTAATATTGATAGCATTAAAGTTTTAGATACAATCCTGAATAAGTAGCAAAAGGTATGAACTATGGATAAGCATATACTTTTAGATTATTGTTGACTTTATATTAAGATAACTTTTCTCTTAGTTTATATGAATGGACTAAAATGTTAAATAATCCACCTGAGAAATTAATTGTTATGAACTACTTTGTCCCCAAACGTAAGCGGTAACTATAATAATTATAGTAAAATGATAGAACAGAAAACAAAGAAAGGTTCATGGGACAAGTAAAACCAACTTCAAGGTGATCGATTTATCGATACATGGGTTGATTGCCATATGTGTGGTGTCATCCAAAAGAATAACCTCATCTATAATGTGCAGTAAATGGTTATAAGTTAGGCAAGGGATGTGACTGAAAGTACTTAAAACCAAATCAATCAAGGCTGCATTAGGATTCCAATGAGCTCTTGTTTCTACTTTGCAGTTAGCTCAGCGTGGTTCTCATTTCTTCAGAGTGGATTATCCCTGATGGTTTTAGGATCATTGTTATGCATAGCTGTATTATGTAATTTGGAACATGTAGCCTATTTTCATCACCAGAAATACCTCTGTTAATATATTTCTCCATAGTCTGATCTAATCTTCCCTGAAATTTTTATCAAGAACATCCTTCCTTAGAAGAGTACTGAGTTCATCACACTGACAAACTTTAAACATTATATGAAAGAGGAAGATACAAAGAATCTCAGCCAAGATGTCATCACTTCAACAGGATGACTGTGAAGAGAAAACAAGGATTTTACCACCTAAAGTAGACCAGCAGCAAGGGTTTGTAGAATTCACACTCCTAAACCTTGACTCAGGCCTATTGCATGAGAGTTTGTATTTAGCAGGCTACTTTGCATGCACACAGAACAGGGTTTATATTAATCTTGAAGAAAGAGGAATGCTATGTGGAACAGAGATGACAAAATCAAAAATTAAAAAAAAATGAAGAAAAATATTTTTGCCAAGAACTATTCTAGAATGATATTCTTCTCACTCATTCCCAAAATAACTTGAGTCTCTGATTCAAAGTGCTTGCACAACTGTTTCCAGATGACACTCAGCCAATCAGCTTCTACTCCTCTGGGGAAGGGCCATCAACATGCATTTTTGACAAGACTTAAATGATTCTCCTATAAAGAAAAATGACTCTAGATCCCCTCCAGAACACATTGTGTTCCTACCAACTGTACTTCTGCTTCCTGCACTCATAGAAATCCTTGTTGTACATGGTTACTTGGAATTATAGCAATAAGAAATCAGGGACAGGATGAGCTTAAGTTCAAAGTCAGCTTGGGCTACAAAACCCCTACTTAGTGACAAGCACAAGCTGAGTTTATTAGACACTAATCAGAAAGGGATGTTTCTTTGGAAGAACTGCTATAAGTTCTAAGTCAATATTGCAACTTCCTGGCCAACAACATAAACATATATTTCATGAGTAAGTAGTATCATTTTCAAATTCATGGCCATCTGAAGACTTAATAACAATGAAGAGTTGAAGATACAGGCTTACTTTCGGGTTTTCTTGTGGGGAAAAATAATGGAGATACAAGATTTTAATGAAAAGCGTATATTCTAACCCACATTTGTTGAATGGGAAACCACTGATTCAGAATTGAGATGGACACAATGCTGTTTCCTTATTGTCACAGTTATGTCATATTGTGATGCTATGCCCTACTCAGAAAGTTGTAAATTATCAATGTAGAGTAAGCATGTAAATTACAAATAATTTTCTTATTTAGAAGTAGTCATGACCCTTCTTGGTTCATAATAATAAAATAAAAGAAAGAAGAAAAAAAACAAAAAAAGAAGTCATGACCAAAAATTAAAGGAAAATTTCAGGACCTGTTGTTGATAAACTGTCAGAATTTGACCACTCTGACCTCTCCAGAAGCTTATGAAGCAACATGCAATTTTCTGTTTTTTTTTTTTTTTTTCTTGAGCCACAGAAAGCAAATTGGCTTCACCTGCAAGTGACTTCACATGCCAGCGGGGTTTAGACGTTGTCCTATTTTCCCTGAAGATGCTAATACCAATGAAGTGCTGTGGCTCAACGTGAATTTTTTACTCAGTCTGCATAATTCAAATTCTCTTGTAAGCTCAAATACTTTGTCAAACTTGCTCACAGCCCTTTTGCCTCATGTTAGCACATACATGATAGGAATAATCACAATACTTTTCTCATAGAGCTATTAGGAGGCATACATGGTAAAAAGTAGTACTATCTGTATTGCTTCCCAAATAGTCCTGTATACGCCTATGTAGAAATCACAGATGTCAATTGTTGAATATTTTCCTTGGCTTGAGAGTATTCATATTTCTCCACCTATTAGGAAATTGGTACACAATTAGGGAAGTTGTTCTACAGTATAGTTTGCTAACTTACAACAGTTTTTTTTTAACCTCACTTTTCAGAATTTTTACCCTTGCTACACTTTTCATATGAAAGTCTCAAAGGACTATCTTTAATATGCTCTATCATAACACTCACACTGTCTCTAAAAGTCCCCTTTCTATGTGATAATATCTGGTTTAGAATAGGTGATGTGGACTTTGTTCCTCTGTATGGTCAGCCCCTCTCTCAAGTGCCTGTTGAATCTGACTTGTGTTTGCTTAAGTGGCTTTTGGAATATCAGGGCAATAGAAATAGGACACTTTTGTGGGGAAAGAAGTATGGAAATGGACTCTTAAAAGACAAATAAGTGCTAAGCCCCCAGCTTCTATGGATAAATCTTTGAGAGTCACTAAATTTGATAAATGTTGGAGGAAGTTAGTTATGTAACTGAGTGAATAAATGGGATCCTATGTATTGGTATGGCCAAAAAGATTGTCTTTCCTAGTAAGCAAATTATTGATTATAAACTGTTAGGATTCCTTTGGAGCCCTGTGGCCAACCGTATTATTCTGTCTGCCTTAAATGTCTGCTGTGTTCCCATGCCAAAGCCCTTATGAAATTTCCACTGGAAAAAAATGAGTAGCAAATTTGGGTCTCAGTGCTCATATATAATTTCAGATTTCATTAATGGTTATTAAATATATGCCCCGAGGAAGGATAAAATTCCTCATATGAATGGAAAGAGAATTGAATTTATAAATAAGGTGACTCTGTTTTCAAGGACTGCTCATTAGACATATCCAGGGCACATTTTAAAAAGCATTTAAATGAGAGGTGTTTAAAATCTCACAGGCATAAAAACAGTCCATGTTGGGGAAAGATATCCCTGTACAAAAAGTTCTAACAATGACTAAGTCTGAAAGATTTTACCGCGTCTAGAGTTTCAAAATGAATTATCCAAAAAGTTAAACACATGATAAACTATTTCTAATTTAGACCCAAAAGACATACATTTAGAAAATGTACTGATGTATTGATAGGCTAAAAAAAAAGTGAATGCTAAAAGTTGTTGGAATTTTTATCTTAGAAACCTTCCAAAGTCATAACTGTAAATATGGTAAAGGAAGCTACATTAAGTAATCTTGACTATGCAAAATCTCTTGAAGTTTTAAGCTATAAAGACACATAACATAGATGATATATTGTTAGTAGGACCTGTCAAAAGTCCAAGCAAGAAATCCAAATACTCTCTAGTTCCCTTACAAATCTCCTGGAAAGCTATACAAATGGGATAGTTGTAGTTTAATGAGAGTAAGTATACAGAGAATGTTTGAAAAGGTATTTAGGTTGTCAAACTGTATAACAAAGAGCAGTTGGTTTTTGTTTCATTTTTTATGCTATAAAGGCAAATGAAACATTTGTCTGTATGCTGAATTTCTAGAAAGAGATGTTATTAAACTGCACATATTTTGATATGTATGCCAAAAATTCCTATTAGAAAAGAACAGGAGGTGGTACAAGATATTTAAATTATGTCTCATGTTACTTCCCAACATTTCATTTTTAAATAAAAAATAGTTCTCAAATGCAGAAAAACTTGAGATCAATAAAGCCTTCTCTCCCATAAGGTCATTTGTTTATTTTCTATAGTGGGAGGGAGCATAAGAAGTGATTAACCAAACTGATCAGCCAAACTGGGCTGTGGTCGCACACGCATTTAATTCCAACACTCTGGAGGGAGAGGCAAACAGATCTCTGTCAGTTAGAGGCCAGTCTGGTCTATGGACAGACAGGGCTACACAGAGAAACTGTCTTGAAACCACATTCCTCAAAAAGATGTGATTACCCTAACTAGAGGGTCCATAGGCCACTGTCTATGACCATTGATATATCAACAATTGGTCTAAAGTGTAGAGAGTATTTGTCACAAACTTACATTATCACAAAAAACACTCATTATTCAAAATCCATCATTATTTAGTTGCAGCATATCAAACATATTTTTAGTTTTTATTGTTTCTCCAGATAACCAAAGTCTAAAGACTGACAACAAACATATGGCATCAAACTATTGTTTTCATTTAAGTTTGATTTTAAGATATATCATGTTTTTAAGCAAGTAGTTGTTAATGTGACAAGTACAATTCCAGAGACACAGTTGGAAATGTTTGAAAAAGTCATGCTAAAGGCCAATTGATATAAGAGTGTAAGAGTGAAAATGATAATATAAATTCTGTTAATTCAGTTATATGGTTTAAGCTTATCAACTGGCAACTTAAACAGAAATACTTTGGAAAACAAAAAGCCGTATGAATTCAAGTATGCTCGCTCCTCACTGTGCTTTAAAGTAATAAAACAAAATTTTACTTTCTTTGTGAAGCACTAATAAAAAGTATAAAATGAAAATTACTGAAAGATTTTTTGTTGCTCATTATAAAGATTCTTTTGTTGTTGTTGTTCCAGAGTTACTGATGGGAGACAGTAACTAGGCAATGAAGAGGGGGAAAGGAGATTTAAAAACCAGAACCTCAATATCCAATAATGCTTTCATGTAGTTAGGGCAGACTTTTATGTCATTTCACTTGGAGAATGAGAAAAAGAACAGATTTACCCCTGATTCACAGCAAAGACATTTGGTAAAATACAGATTGGTAAAATACAGATCACAGCACGGCCAAAACAGAATCCCAGCACTCTTAAGCCAGGGTCCTTATCAACAGCATAAAAGCTCAGGTGGCAGCTGTGGAATTCCAGATGAACTAATAAATAATAAAGGAGCAAGCCAGGCTCCTTCAGCAGGAAAGAATTTCAACAATTTCCCAGTGAATGCCTGGGAGTGCCTTGTGGGCCTGTCTCTTTATAGTTCTCAGAGAAAAAGAGACACATGATGAACAGCTTGGTAAACTAAGAACGAGTTCCAGATATTTCTGAATGTCAGAGATGGCCCACTGAAGCAAAGAAATTCAAGGATAATTGGTAAAAAAGGGAACACACTTGTTTTTGTTTCCTGGTTCTGCATGTTTCCCATACATCCACATGCTTAAAAAAAATTACAGGGGAGCAAGAAAAATATGCTTTGTAAAATGTATACAATGAATGAAATTTATAAAGCTTATTTATTTTTATTCTATGTGTTTTGAGTGTTTTGCCTTTATGTATGTATGTACATTGCATGTATGCATTACCAGAAGAGGCTAGAAGAGAGCATTAGATTCCCTGGACCTGAAGTTGCAGAGGGTTGTGAGTCACCATATGATTGCTAGTGCTGTTAACCACTCAGTTAATGAACAAAATTTTACTCTGTTATATAAACCTGCTACCAATTTTCTGAATAACATGACACCAGCTAACAAATTAATTGCCAGTATATAAAGGATATTATTATATTTCTCTCTATAGATGTATCTATGCACACATATGGCTTCATATAGAAAATCAAAGTTAACACTATACAACAAATAGTCATTTATGGCAGAGGATGTTTCTGTAGTCCATGTAAATTAATCTTTTCCAGCAGGAGAAAAAAACTGTGCTATTTACTTATACATGTCTTTATAAACAAGTTTCCAAAGTATAGTGTAGTAATATATGTGAAATAAAAATAAAGTTATTGTTTGGAACTAAGTAAAATTTTATAAACAGTTTTTCATTCATGGAAGCACATTTCAAATAGAATGACAAGACTGATTTTTATCTAGTTATTATGCTAAACCATATAGTGGATCTTTTAAAAAAGACAAGTAAATCATGTAAGATCTGTAGACTGAATTTCCAGGCAGAGAGAGGGCCGTTGGGAGTATCTAATCTAACTCCTTCTCTTCGCAGACAGGAACCTGAGCTCATGGACGTTCCTGTAACATGAAGTCATGCACACAAGCTTGGGCAAAGCCTATGTGAACAATCCTGTATGTGTACATCAGAAGAGGGAAATATGTACACAAGCAAGCACACAGAGAATAAAAAGGAAATGTAAAACAGTGCAGCAGGCAGTAATGTGTTTTCTCCTGAGAAGAAAATAGCATTGCATAGAAGAGGAATTGATCAAACAAGACATCCAACCGTTCTCTGGAGGGCTGATAACTCAGTTGAAAGATAGGCACTTAAGGATAAAGTCACAGTAACAACAAAGGAAGAATTCCCTGGTAAAGGTGACTGGAAGTTTGCCAGAACACTGGCTCCAAACAGCTTGCTCAGGCTAACCTCAGAGTTGGACTTTGAAACTGACTGGTGGCACTCTCGTCTATGTGTGTGTGTGTGTGTATGTATGTGTGTGTGTGCGTGTGCGTGTGCGTGTGCGTGTGTGTGTGTGTGTGTGTGTGTGTGTGTGTAGGAGTGCATCTGTGTATATGTATACTCAAGAATGTGTGTATGGCAAAGCTAAAGGAATAAGATGGATATCTTTTTCGTTTGTTTTTCACTTTAGTTTTGGATAGGGTCTTTCACTTGATCTGGGACTCACCTATTAGGCAAGACTGGCTAGTTAGTAAGCTCCACAATTCTGCCTGTCTGTTTCCCCAGCATAGAATCATGGATGTGTACCACCATAACTCACTTTTTCCTTGGGTTCTGGGATTCTGAAGTCAGAGCTTCATGGCTATGTGGCAGACACTTTAGTAATTGAACTATCTTTCCCAGCTTTAAACTCCCCTTCTTTTGTCCTCTCTTTGCTGGGAATCTCAGAAGTACTCAGCTTCCCTGTCCTCTTCCATTTCCCCTCCCTGGCACCAGCTGGAGGACATGGCAAAACAAGTTGCTGGTCCTACCTTCTTGAGACTTCCAGATTGAGGCAGTGTGTATGGGGGTGGTGGTGGTTATAAATTTGCATTTCTAACAAATGTCAAGGTGATGCTGCTGGTGATGGTGCATAGATCGCAGCTGTATATAGCATACTGTACATTTACATTTGCAATTTAGATTATTGGGCTGATGAATGAAAAAAGTCTATTTTTTCTCTTCCTCTCTCCTTCCCTTTCTCCATCCCCCCATCCCTCCGTCCCTCCTTCTCATCTTCCTTTTCTACTATTTTCAAGAGAGGGTATTATTGTATAGCCCAGACTGTTGTAGAACTTGCTATGTCAGACAGGCTGGCCTCAATCTAATTTAGAATCCTCAGATCTTAGTCTACCAAGTGCTAGAATTAAAAGCATGTGCCACTATGCCATGCTAAAAATGATACTCTCTTAATTAATGTCTATAGTGGGTGTGTATTTTTGTCACCTGCAGCTGAAAGTGGTGGCAAAGTGTGAGGCTTCAAACATTCCCATCAGGAAAATATTGACACATATCCATTAGAGACAATTTCCAAAGAGAGGCTTAAATGATCTCCATATGTAAGATCAATTGGATGGAATGCCTAACAAAAGCAGTTTCAGCAATAAAAACTACAATGAATAATTGCTGCTATTGTTGAGGTTTATGCAAGTAGTTCCAAGAAGTTTGGGGAATTTTTACAAGTCATTTTTTAGTAAAATTAAGTATTTCTGAGGCTATCTCACTAGAAAAGAACTTTTTAATTGTTGAAACTTTCCATCTTAGCTCTTACTTTTTTAAAAAATAAAAGTATTATAGGATTTATTTTTATATTATGTGTATAAGCCATTAGCCTGCCTACATGTGTTTGCATCACTTGCATGACTGGTGTGCATAGAAGCCAGAATAGGATGTCAGATTCCGTAGAACTGGAGTTACAGATGATTGTGAATTATCATGTGTGTACTGGGAACTGAACTCAGGTCCTCTGGAAGAGTAGCCAGTGCTATTAAACACTAAGCCCCCTCTCCATTCCAGAAAAGTATTAAATAGTTTAAACTGGACATTTTTATTCTTGAATTTTCCTTTAGCAGGAAATGGGACTTATCAAAACAAGGAAACAAATGTTCTGTTCAAGCATACTATTCTCAACATGCAGTAATTTATACAAGAGAATTTCTATTTTGACATAATTTAATATAAGAGAACAAAAATGATTTCAATACAGCTTTAAGGGCAACTCAAAATTTTCCTTCAGTTCTAGGAAATGACTTTAAAGCATGTTAAGGTAAATTTACTGATATTTTTGCTTTGCATAAAGGACAACTTTATTTTTCAAGACAAAACACAGAGCAGCCTTGCTTATAGGTTGGCTTCTTTATTCTCTGTACCTTCATGTAAGTCTGTAAAGCATTGACAAAGAGTTTTGTCAGGTTTCCAAGTGGTCCCATATCTTTTTGAAAACAGTCTTTCAACTATAGCTATCGGTACGTCACTATTCTCCAACTGTAATTAAAACAGATTAAACATCTTGTTCTCAAGCTTTAGGAAAAGCTGAAAAAGTTTAAAGAAGACAAGTCATAAATTATATTGATCTAGCAAGCAGATGAAGCCAGTTATTTAAAATCTGTACACAGTTAATTAATTTTGCACTGACTGGCAAATGATTACAGATGTTTCTATGAGATAACCTTTCCCATTTTCAGTCTTATTCTGTAAAGGATTTCTTACCTTCTTGGGAGCTCCCAGATACTAGAAAATATTTTCTCTCCTTCTCTCTCTTCTTTCCTCCCTCCCTTGCTTATCCATTTCTCCAAGGGTTGTTGACAACAAAAAATATACTCTTTTAATTTGGTACCTATGAAAGTATGGCTGAAATCATGTCATTTTTCTAGTCATTTCTCCTTCAAGATAAAGTTATTCCCATAGATGAAGACTTATCTGTCTAAGGCAGATCTGTAGTTCCACTTAGCATCACAATTTCATATTTCAGGATCCTGGAAGAAATGGTGATTGATGCTGGAGTCAAATGACTATTTTCAGAGCTTTCCCTGCAATATGAATGGGTTGGCAACAAGATCACATAGTTACACCAGATCTGCTTTCTGTAATGATGTGGGTTAAGGAATCCTTCTTTTGATCTAACCTTTTTCCCCCTCGCAATTTTGCCCATTCACTGCTTGTACCCTGGGATGCTTCCTCCTACCATGTTGGACTATCTGAAGCCTCTCCCTTCTCTGCAGAAACTCTGCTCTTGCTTTTCCATCACTTCCCTTCCGCTCCATTTTTCTCCAGCCATTTTTTCCATTCAATTCACTTCACTATGCTTTCTGCTCTATATATACAGAAACCCAAGTCCTCATTTTCAACTCTTCTTTGCATAGACAAACACTTGAGCTTTTCTCTCTAGCAGAATGGCCTGTATGGTTTGTAAGGTATAACTTTACTGTAGAAAAACTATTCTGAACAAGTTAATTCAACTGCCTTCTCTATTAAGCAAGGGGGGGGGGGTCAGGTGGAAAACATGAGCTGGAATTATTGGCTGACTCCTAAAGACAACAGGCCTCCTGAATGAGCTCTAGGTTAGTTGGTCACCTGACTGCCAGCTTCAACAAAATCCATCTTTGTGATGCAAATAGCCAGCACTGATGATATCCTTAGACCAACTAGGAAGTACTTTCCTTAGCAATATGACTTTGGTCAAATGTGTCAAAAACTGTCAGTCACCAAGGACACCCCTGATAGGTCAATGTTAAGGGTAAGGATAAAGTCTTAGAGAAAAACAAAGGCTTCCTTTATGGGAAATTACAAGCACATACTCCCTTTGAGGATCGTAGTGATTAACATTATTCTGCAATAGTTGCTGTGAACATTTCACTCATTCTCTTCCTTCTGCTGTTGTGTTTAGCTCTCTGCAGCATGGATAGAAGAATATGTCACTTACCTTCTTCAATCAAATACTGGAAATACATTTTATTTTCTTGACTATGCCCTGAATACCAAAGAAAATAACAAAATTTTGACATTTCTTTTTATATGGTCTCCACAATCAACTCAAACATAAACATTTTCAGTTTACTTGGTAAGGAGGATGTAAATATAGAGTTGCCTTTGTCTTGTAGAACAAAACAGCCAAAACCAAAAAGATTGCACTATTTTGCAGAAACTGATGGCCTTGCTCTAAGTGCCTGTTAATCGTTGGGAAAGTCAATAATTGCTGTACTTTCTCTTCTAGCATGGGTAGAATCCATAGAATATTTTCACCAGTCAATACCTCCTGCCTTGAAGCAAATTGTCTCAGCTTTGCTATTACTTTTATTTTCTATTAATGACCATATAAGTATTTGAGAATGGCAGGAAGTTATTATCTTATCACACAGCTGAGATCATTATTTCTCATTCAGCAAAGCAGACAGCAAAGAAATGATTCCTTTTCCAAAACTTAGACTGTTTTTAAGTGAATGGTTACAAGACTCCAAAAATGTGGATCCTGTTCTTTATTTTTTTTATGAGCACACACACACATACACACATAAACATTCTTGTGAACTATTGAGTTTTCTATAGATGAAATACATACTGCTTTATTTCATTGCTAGCAAATCATTTATTTAACCAGTGAAACCAGGTACCTGCAGTGTCTTATTTTTTCACCAAGAGCATGCTATTGTTAAGGCAAAGTCTAGAATAAAACAGAAATTAGGCGTGGAAGCAGAGTTCAAGAAACCCTTTGTGAGGCTGTTTTTCAGGATTTCACTAGGGATTCTCCCCCTCACCCGGGTCTTTCTAATCAGAAAAAGATATGCAGATAAGGTACACTAAGGTACACAAAGTGTAATGTAGAAGACAGAATTTATTGCAAGGTAAAGCCAAAGAGACCAATGCAAAGATGTACATTTTAGGGAGGCTTTAGACTATTTCTAAAGCTGCTAGACTAAGCAGCTTTTCCCCAGGGACTTTGTCCCATCCAGGTGATTGACAGACTTGTTTGGCTTGAGTGCTACAGGGGAGGCAGTGGTATGCCTTTGTTCTTTATCATAAAGCCTCCTGCTAGACAGGAATCTTGTAAGGCTTAGGGCTTCTGCAATCAGGTTTAGATAGTTATCTATTAATGCCCTGCTGGGCAGTTCAAGATGTCACATTTCCCTCCACTCAAGGCCAGAGACAGGACTCAAGTCCCATTTCTCTGACCCCTCTGATCACTAATTGTAGTCATTGGCTTTACAGAATATTGATTATAAAGGAAGATTAGATCTAATGTTCCCAGGCCTTCGGATACCTGACTGAACACATTAAATTTCCATGTGTTTCTAATATTCAACACTTTGTGAATAACAATAATTGCCTATTACTTTTGTTGAGATACAATTTAAGTAGAAGATACACATAGTTCTGAGTCTGCCTTTCAGATAACTTCTAATTTCAACATTCATAACAAAATACTTCGTATTTCAATCAAATGAATGTGTGAAACACTGGCCCCAGCCTTTTTGCTTTCTCTGATTCAGAACCCTGGGTGGGGAAGGTGAACTTCATTGCCTCTTGACCTGACCATATGACTTCTTTTGGCTCCTGAGATGAAGCAGAAATAACAATGTGTTAGTCAGGAGCCCAGGCTTCAAGATCTTATATGTTTGCCCCTGCCTTTAACTCTGCTATTGCCATGGGGAGTGCCTGTCTGGACTTGTTTGCCTGTAGCTATCCAGGGGAAAATGAAAGGCATCTCGAGAAGAGTTCTTCTAACGCCAAGCATGAATTAGTTTACTCCCAGTGGATTGATTGGCAGATTTGGGAGATGCAATAAATGGTGGTTGTAAGTCCCTGAAGTGGTGAGGTGGCTTGCTTTGTGGCATGAGCTAGCTGGTACATCCTTACATCACTATGATAAAGGTTTGTTTTGCAGCTTGGTGTTGATAGCAGTCTGTTTCTTGAGCTTACTTTTAAATTTGAAACAATGTCACATTAATATTATGCAATGCAATCCCAAGAGAATTCTAGTAGAAATAGAGAGAAAGCACGATCAACTTTTAGAGTTTCATCATCTACATATGTAAAAAAAGACTTAATGGTTCAGCAGGTGAAGTGCTCACTGTTCAAGAAGCAAGTATGAGGATCTGTACTTAGATCTCAAGAAGCCATGTAAATGTCAGTTGGTCATGGTGGCTACCTCTAATTAGAGCTCTCTGAAAGTGGAGACAAAGATTTCCAGAATAAACTGGTTAGATAGACTAGTAGTATAGGTGAACTCTGGGTTCAACTGAGAGACTGTACTTCAAAGAATATGGTAGAAACAGAGATGCTTAACATCCCCCTTTGGCTTCTTCATACATGTGAAAACATAACACACATCACACACACATACACACACACACACACACAGAGAGAGAGAGAGAGAGAGAGAGAGAGAGAGTAAAAAAAATAAAATACTTCAAATATTTAGATTGAAAATATTTAGATAAAACATGCAATTTGTCTAGCACAGTATCATAACCACTGCTGCTATCTATTTCTTACTCAGTACAATGTGCAAGAAAGAATCTATTATTGAGTTGTTCTTTGTATCTGATTTTTCGTTTTCTTTCTTTTCCTTTTTTATCTTTTTAACTTTATTGATATTTGTGAATTTTACATTATGCTCTCTGATCTCACTCATCTCTCCATTTCTCCATATTTGCCCTCCACCTTTGCAATCTATCCCCCAAAAGAAAAAATCTTGACTTGGAAGCTTCAGGGTGTCATAATGTGTCATACAGAATACCGTTTTGCCCCTCAAAACAGCTTTGCTTGCAAATGTTCATTTCAGTAAATTATTGGTATGGTTTGAGGTCTCTGGCTTCTACTACACTATCAATACTAGACTCTTAGATATCCTACTGTTTGTCTATGTTATGGTGATCAAGCAGGTTTGGTTGTGCAGGACCAGTCCCTTTGCCACTCCAGCAGTTCATGGATGAGGTAAACACTGGAGTAGGCTAACTAACTCAAAGTCCTGGATCTGGGCCTGGGTGGTGCCTGAGTTCACCTAGGCAGGGGTGGAGCCAGCTCACCCTCATCCAAGACACCAGGACCAGCACTCCCATACTTCCCAGGTGGAGGGTAGGTCTCCAGTCTCCTGGGGCAAGGGGCGTGGCCAGATCTCCCACATGGCCCAGATCTCACCCATGACAACACTGCCAACCAGGTCCAACTGTATTGTGCTACTCAGGTGAGGTGTGGGCCTCTCTCCCTCTCCTGAGTGCTGCAACTAGCAAGGGACACAACCAGTTCTCCCACTCACAGACCCTTGTGACCAGCTCTCTGCCATGCTGACCAGGGCAGGGCCAGCACTGCACAGTCTTCAAACATCAACATAGTCCCAGACAGCATCCCAGACCGGGGATGTCCTCACGGCCTTTGGTGGTTTACATGGGCCAGGGACATCAACCCAGACCCTTGCTGTTGCCTTTGCCAAGGACCATGTCTGGGCATGGACACACGTTTCCCTCTGTAGCACCACAGGCCTGAACATCACCAATGCCTCAGGTGGCAGTGCAGGCTACTAACATCTGGCTATTCCTCACCATCATCATGCCTCCAGTTCTACCTCTCTTCATAATGCACAAACCATTCTTCTTCTCTTTCTCTCCTATTTCTCCAGCACATCCTTGCTCATTGTAGTGCTTTCCGCCCTACCAGAGCTGTGTGTAGTAGGTGGGAGCCTCTGTGTCTTCCACCCTATTTGTGTTCCATATATGATTTTTTAACTTTTAATATTTTGCTCCTTCTTTTCCTGGCTTTGCTTACATAATTTCTCTTTTTTCTTTGCATCAAGTCTTCTGAAAATTCAAGTACAAAGACTATTATTATTTCTGCTCACAGCCTAAAAAGAAATAATTACTAAAAATGGTGAGTCCCATTGAACTATTTATATTGCTCCGGACACAACTTTAATGTTGCAGATCAATTTTGAAATTAAAAAAATGGAAAGAAAATCAAACACACATGGATGTTCTCATACCTTCTCTGTCCCCCATGACCTTCCTCAAGTAAGTATTGGATGCAATTGAGAGGTTTTCTAATCTAAACCATGACCCGCTGTGTACAAAACAATGACAAAAACAAAATGTTCCCTATTTTTTTCTGTTTTCCTTGCATAAGTTATCATAGTTTGAAAAGGATTGTTCAACCATATTTCCAGGAGTGGGAAAACTGTTTTTGAAAAGAAGCATATTCTACATATTTTCTGCTTTTTTCAGAAGGTCTTTGTCACAGCTTCATAAATCTGCTGTTAGGGTATAAAAATAACAACAGATAAAATTATTTTTGTTCCAATAACACATTGCATACAAACATATGTCAGTGAAAGCTTACAGGTATCTGAGAAACAATAAGCAATAAGACAAGATTATAATGATATTAGGGTAGGTAACAATAGCCACACTAAAGTTTCTTTAGTAGCTACAATATTTTCTCTCGGCTTAGTTTTGAAATATTGGAATTCCTTTTCCCAGAATTATATGTAGTACAACCATAAAGTTAGGTTTTTATTCAATGTATCTATGCTCATGGCACAAATTGCACCAATATTTGCAAGACAGAACTTATTAGCCCATGATCTGATCAGAAGGATGGTTCAATGTAATTTCTTATTTTTCTGTTTAGGATATTTATTGTGTCAACAAACGGTCCATGGGGCATCAATGCAATAATATTACCACCTGTATACATACTACATCACCTTATTTTGATAGAGACCTTGCTAAAGAATGTACATTTTCTTTCCAAATCATAATCAACAGGATTACCAATCTAAATATATTTTTCTCTAAGGAATTCTATGTGGAACTACCTGGGCTTCTGAAATGTCCTCATGAAGGTGTTAGATAACACTGGTTTTATTTAGCCCTCATCATGGTAGCAGGTTTTCACACATATTCCATAATCACTGTGGTTCTACCCCTCTGAGTTCTGGTTATCACATTCAGCCTATAAGAAATGGGCAGAAACACATACAGCATTTGAGCTCACATTCCTCCAGCTGCCTCAACACCCTAAGGAAATGTTCATATGCAAGCACAGTTAGGTGTATAGATGTTTGTGAATGGTTCAAGAAGACTTCTGTGATAACACAAAGCCTAATGCAGAATAAACTCAATCTGGGTGGGTATCCCGTTCCCCACAGTTTTCCATTGTTCAAAATGTTTCATTTACCAAAATGGGTTTCAGTAATCTCACTGTGTGAGGTTTATTTTAATATGTAATTTAATCTGTTCTTAGTTTCAAAGAGTGGTACTCTGAGATACAGTAAGGCTGCCTAGTTAATTCTTCTTGAGGGGCAAGATGAAGGTCCCACCTGTTTTCCATCTAATATCTTTAAAAACAAATTAGTAAGTAGTACATGACTGATCAAGCCATAGAATTTTCTTTCATTTCTTAGCCTGTCTATACTCTGAGTTTTAAAACTCTATTTTCTTTTACTGAAAGATTAGGGGTTTTAACAATAATTGACAAAAATGTTGCCAATTTAGGCTTTAAAAGTTTGAATTCATCAGTCAATGTAGAGATTACATAGAGGCAAACAAATCCTATGAAACTGGAGTCCTGATTTGAATAATAAGCATTATGTTTTTATACTTTAATTTCTTAACACCATATGGCAGTAAGTGAATGTTTTAAAAGCAAAATTTATGGTCTATAGAGATAGGTCAGTGGTTAAGATTGCTTACTGCTCTTCCAGAGGACCCAAATTCAGATCCCTGCACCAATGTTTGGTTTCTTATAACAGCTCGTGTAACCTGGCACCCTATTCTGTCCTCTGAGAGCAGCTTCATCCATATGCACAAATTCACAAGTACATACAAACATACATAATATGATACATGCATGTATACACATATGTTAATAAAAATAAAAATACATCATAAAGGTAATATTAGTGTAACAATTATTAATAAAAAAGCTAAAAGCTGACACATAATGTCTTTATCTAGGAAGCAGACTGTCTAATGTAATGAATCCAAAAGACTAAGAAACCAAAAACAAATAGTCAATGCACAATTCCTAGAAGGAGTATCTCATCTTAGGATCTGAGCAGGGCATGTCCTCAAATATCTTCTAATGGTTAGGGGAGAGAGGGAGAAAACAGGATGAGATGTAAGAAAAAGAACCATAAATTATGCAAAAAGTGGCCTATTATTCCACTTTTGCTTTGTTGGATAGATAGCTATACCAAGTTAGTGGCTTTCAACAGTTACACATAAATAATTGTAAAGGCTAAATTTGCTATATTACATGTGTTAGTGCCTAAGGAGATTTTTATTTTTGAGATAAGTTCACACTATATATCCCAGACTGGCCTGGAACTCAAGATGCTCCTGTCTCAGCCTCCTGAGTGCTAGAATTATATGTGTGTGTCACCAGGCCCTATTTAGAAGCATTTTGTTGGTTGTCACAACTAGAGAAGGTATTATTGTTATACAGTGGATTGAGGAGCTACAGGAGTCTACTATAGATCCTTTCTGCTAAGCACAGGACAAGTTCAAGTGTCAAGCCTGGCCCAGGGCTGAGGAAAGATTTGGAGATCTATGCGATTTGTGGAGCATCTCTTCTCTATAAGAACAAGCAGTTCTCAGACAACAGCTGGTGTTGCTGCTCTGGGGAAAGCCTATATACAGGAACTCAACCAGATACTTGAGATACAATGGAATAAATTTAGGTTACCCAAATATCTTCAGTGTCCCTCCCACCCCAGGAAAGCAAAACAAAGCAAAGGGACACTTTTTAGTCTAAATCAGATTAAAGAATTATGTACAGAATCATATTTGGAGTGAAATGTTGACACAATGACTATAAAAAGCAGATGTCTCTTGGGATTCAGGGTACATACCTTGGGTAATAGTGGTCTTCACACCCTGTACCTTCAGTCAAAACTTACAACCCAAAGCTATCCTCAGTTAGCCTGCCAAGGAAATTCAGTGTGGATAATAAAGGACTTCATTTATTAACTTTATTCATTTATTAACTTTTATCAACTTTATTTATTAATTTTAGTTCTTTTGTTTTAAGTTTATAAATACATTTAGTAAAAATAAGGACAATCTAAGTATGTGACTAAAAATATTTTAATGTTTAAGAGACTCTGGCACAGTAGAAAATGGGTATATTTGCTTAGCCAACAACTATTTTTAAAATAATGAAGTTTATTAAATTCTTTTACATCAATTCTAAATATAAAATTAGTTTTAGACTTATGATTGTAAATGGAAAGTATAGGATTTGACTGTTTGGTAAATAATATTAGACTCTAGGTTACCTTTTCATTCTCTAAATAACCTTGAGTATTCAGAATATTACATGACAATGTTTGAAAGTTTAAATAGCAAAGTAAACATAAAAATCTTAATGGTAATAAGTTGAAGTAGTCAAATTTTAAGTACTAGTGAGATTAAATGCACACAATTATTGAATGTATAAATGTAAATGAGTTTATTAAATTTTTAAAGAAAGTTTGTATGTTGAATTTACATTTGCCCAATTGATAGGTACTTGAGCAGTTGGACAAAAACTCAATATAGTGTCCTTATTATTGCAGGCTAAAATGTATAAGAAGTTTTAGCTAATTAGGCTTATAAACGAGATCAATTATTTGAATTTAGATTAGCTTTAATTGAATCTCAATCCAAACCCTATGTGAAAGCCTCTGTTCTTATTATATACTAAAAGGTAAAGATGTTATAGGCAAAACAATAAGACTTTTAAGTTGAGCCTAAAAGTTTGACAAATATTCTGATTTTATAATGGCAATTTGGTAATATCCATCTTAAAGCTTACATAAACACAAAGAGCCCTTTCTATAAAATAAAAAATAAACAAATAGAAAAATACCCAACTAAGACATTGAAAAATCACCAGTAAAAACCAAATTTACTTTTCAGCAATCAAGAAATAAAATTTTTACTAAATAAAAGGGATGTGTCACTTTAAATATGCACACTATATGGACTGTTGAGGGAAGACAAGATCACATACCACTTGCTACCCTGTGTCACTGGTTCCAAAGCTGCATGGTGTATGCAGCCCAGTTTGTGTTCATAACTTACCTTTGAAACCACAAAGCACTTTTTGGCCCTAGGCAGATATACCACAGTTATATGGTCCCTTCTTGGAACTCAGCCACTATGATGGATATTCTAGAAATGCTAGTTCTGGAAGAATCTTTAGCAACAGTCACATTCATTCTCCTCTTTTTTCCAAATGAAAACCTCCTTTCTTGGAGAAGAGGCATAGCTGGGATTGATCCCTGGGAGGGCTGCCAAGTCTCCATCCAGAGCATCAGGTTAGAGGATGCTTCCAGCAGGGTTACTCATATGTCTCTTCCCTACTGTTAATTCATTAGGGCTTATTTCACAATATTTGCAATTTTATGGTGACAAACCTCAATGAAATCTTCTGCTAGCAGAGCAGACTAGCACCAGAGTACCATGAAACAAAGTATAAAGACAGAATACATTTTTAGGAAACCATAAGTGTATGAAATCTACTTTTCTGCATGATTTTCTATTACTACTATTTTCAAATGATATCAGGCCTGTGCTACCTAAAATTATGGCATGCAGATTTTTAAAGAGGCCTATTATTTTATTTTTCTTTTCCACTCTGCCCGTTTTCAAAATGTATTCAAATGGCCTCTGATGGCATTTTTACAATCTCTAGAATTGGTATTTTCTGCAGCCTGCATGATAAAATAGGAAAAGTAAAGTAAAAGCTAACCCTCTTTTAATCTTGCAGCCAAAAAATAAAGAAAAAAAACAAGAAAAGGAAAATTCAGGACACTCTCCACTTTCCACATAGCATGAAACCATATAGTGCCATCTATTGGCTATTTTCTTATATGTGCTATACAATTAGAGTCTCCCAACAAAAGCATTTGATACTGAAATAAGGGAGAAGCAAGCTCTGTCCTTTGTGTCTGGGATTCCCTCTGTTCCTGACACTCCCTGCCACATGCCTGCCTTCTAAAATTCGGTGGTAACAAGGCTTTCTTCAACAATAAAGCTCTCTCATTTCTAGGAGGACTTGATTTTTTTCCCTTTCTTTCAAAGAAGTACATATGAACCAAAGATGCTTTTTATTTGCCTTGGCTTTCAACAAATGACATTTCTAAACAAAGATGAAGTTCAACTCTTTCGTGTTCTTTTCCCACTCCTGTTCTTTCCAATAAAGAGATTAACTACAAGCTTGCCAATGAATCAAGGCAAGTACACAGAGACTTTGAATCTTTCGTTGGAACTCCATAAGCCCTAGACAGAAGGAAGAAAAAATAATTGAGCATGAAGCATGCCATTTCTTTCTACTCACTGGCTTCATGTTGCAATTTGATATGGCATTAGGGCAATTGATTTTTGTAAACTCAGCAGAGATGATAAAGCTGAATTTTTAACTGTCCTGCTGTTTGATATGAAATATATTTATATTTTAAATGTGATATAAATGCACATGAAACAGTCACTTTAGGGGCTTCTTTCCTTATCGAATGAAGTGAAATGATGAAAAATGCTGAACTGCCTAATCCGATTCACCACTCCAAAGAAGCTCAAATGTCATCACTATGGCAACGTGTCAGCCCAGGTCTGCCCTCATCTCTTCCCTCAGACTTGTCATTGCTAATGAATTAATGTGGTGAACACAAGAAAAACAGCTAGCTTGGGGCAGTGAGGAAAGGTCTCAAGATTGAAGCCATTCTTGTATCCCCCTCTCCTAGATCTTTGTTTTCTTCTCCAAATCTAATTAGCTTCTGAGTCCTTGTTTCATGCAATAGCCTTCACTCACTGGCTCCTTCACTCTCAGAGAATACCATGCTGTAGAGCTCTTTGTTCTGAGAGATGACAGTGATCATTTGCACTTGGAATCCCAGAACTGAGCAAACTTCAAAGGAGATGCAAAACAGAGGTGAGTTTAGTGTCTACACCAGGGGACTAATTTTCAGCCATATTTTTAAAAGGTATGTAGAAGATTCTGTCATTGGAAGATCACACATGGATGACTATGATACAGCTTTTTGATGGAACATTTCACTGCTAGTGTTTATGCAGTCAGCCAATTAATTTGAAATCTCAGGAGAAATGTCCCTTTCATCAATTATATGTCTGATATTCCTTTTCCTTATGAGAGAAAAATTTATCTACAAAGCTATTCTATATCTTTCATTTTATCCTAATTAACAATTTCTTTCTATGAATTACTAAAATTTTTCATAATGGTTCTGAACTTTTTAAAACTTTCTTTTTATTCTTTGCGTCTTTCACATCATGCATCTCAATCCCATTCTTTTTCCCATCCCTTTATATCTGCTTTCTGCCCTTGCAACCTATACCCCTAAATAAAATAAAATAAAAGTTAAGAAAAAAGAGAAGAGGAAAATAAAAGGAAAAATCTGTCTCATGGGAACTGCAGTGTGACAAAGTGAGTCATACAATAAACTCTTATCAATATATTTTTACTTGCACATGCTCATTGCAAAGAGGCATTGGTCTGCTTTGAGGCCTCTAATTTCCCTATACTATCAATGCTGAATCTTCAAGGGAACTGCTCTTGGATATCCTGTTGTTGACTTTGGGTCTGCAGATTCTGCCCCTTCACATGTTCCAGCAGATCACAGATGGAGTTGATATTGGGATGGGCCAACTCATAACTCTTGTTGTGGGCCTGGGTAATCGCAAGGCTGGTCAGCCTGCCAACTTTTCCTTTCCCTCACCACCAGGGTAAGATCTCCTGCATTGCTCTAGCTAATTTCCCCACCTGCAATAATGAGCAAGGGGCAAGGACAGGTCTTCTGCTTTCACATCCTCAGGGTTAGTTCTCCTACATCTATTCCTTCAGAGCCAGCTCCACGGTGTTGTCCAGACTTGATTCTCTCAGTGCTACAGCTGATTAGGATCAGGGACAGCTCTCAAGCTCTTATGGCCTGAGGGCTAAGGACCAGCTCTCCCACCTGCCTCAGGTGATGGTGGTGATAGTGGTGGTGGTGGTAGTGGTAGTGGTGGTGATGGTGGTGACACATCTCTTCCCTGCCCATGCCTCCCCAAGACATATGAGTAATGGGGACAGCTTCCCCACGCTCCCAACTTCGGAACTGGCTCACACTACTATCAATGGTGTTGGCCCTATTGTGCTGCCCAGGGGATGTATGTGCAGGTCCTTACCTCCCTAGTTGTTCCAGCTGGGTGAGAGGGGGGCAGGGGCAGCTTTCCTACTCATATGACCTGCCTAAAGAGCCAGCTCTCCCACCTGCCTCAGGCATTGATGGGTGGGGTGGGGTGGAGGAGAGGATCTTTCTACTCTCGTGCTGCCACATAAGAGATGAGTAATGTGGATAGCTCTCTTATTCTCACATCTACAGGGCTAACTCACACACACCTCTGCCAACAGGATTGGCTCTATTGTTTTGAGTCTATGTCTGGGTTCATTGCCTTGATAAAACCATGGTCTCTTTTGAGGTCCATGGCTTCTGATACCACCAAAGGTTTAGAGGAAAGGGCTGTACAGAGTTGGTGCTGGCCCCTCACTAGCTACAAGACTAGGGAGAACTGGTCCTGCCCTTGATTGGTGGAAGCATTCTAAAGAGAGGGTCCTACACCTCATCTAGGCAGAACAATAGAGCTGACCCTCTTCCCAGGGGACTAGGGCAAATTGGTCCTGAGGGTGGGAAAATGGAAGACCAGGTCATGCCTGCCATGTGATGAGGGAAAGATGTCCCCTCTGACCCCTCAGCACCTACAGCAGATGAAAGATCTGACCCAACTCCTCACCAGCTGTGGCACTCAGGAGAAAGGGCCCACTGCCTTGCCTGGACAACACAGTAAAGTTGATCATGTAGACAAGGGTGTGGGTGAATCAGCCTTGAGGGCAGGAAAGAGGCATAGTTGGCACTTTCTCCCTTGTCTATGGTGTGATAGTGGGAATGAGGGAGCTGATCCTACACCTTACTAGCTGCAGTGGGCCCTGTTCCTCTCCTGGGCAGTACAGTAGAGCTGTCCTTGCTGGTGAATGATCAAGTGAGCTGGCCCAGAGGGTATGAGAGTAGGATAGCTGGCCACACACACCCATCTCATCTGCCCTGTGGTGGTGAGGGAGAGGGAAAGATGCCTTCCCCCATTACTCCTGCCACCTGAGAGTAGGTCAGGGGGCTGACCCTCCCTCTTGTCAGTTGCAGCACTTGGGAAAGTGGACCCTGCACCTCAAATGGGAAGCACAGTAGACCTGACTCTATTGACCAGGGAGCAGGTGAACATAGGAGACTTGGCACCATCCTTTATTTGCCATATGGTAGGATGGGGGGAAGATGCCCCCCCCCAATTAACACCTGAGGCAGGTGGGACAACTGGCTCCAAGGTCATAAAAACAGAACATATGCCCCATCCTTTACCAGCTGCAACACTCCAGTTATGAACTTCTTAAAAGACTCTTTTTACACTTCTTAAGTTTTATAAATTTGAGTCTCTACCTAACTTCAAGGAAGGAGACCATCTGAACAGGTGCCAACTTTCCAAAATGAGTGAAATCACTAATTTTACCTATTGTGGTTGTAATCACTTTAATGTTTTGTTTATCAAACAAAGGTTCACCATGTAGCTCAGATTGGCCTTGAATATTTGGAAATCCTGCCTCACCTTCCTGTGTGCTTGGATTATAGACATGCTATACTATATGTGGTTCTATAGTCACCTTTTTAAATAAACAGGGAGGGGCTGAAGAGATCGCTCAGTGGTTAAGAGCACTGGCTACTTTTCCAGAGGTCTCAAAATGTATTCTCAACACTCAATAAGAGGTTCACAACCATTTGCAATTCCATTTCAAGGATATCTAATGTCCTTATCTAGCACTGTGTTCATGTACATGGTACATGGATATTAATGTGGGCAAAAAAACTTCCCACATAAAATACTAAAATATGTAAATAGGGAATTTATCTTATCTTTGGAGAATTGGCAGAGCTATAGTGTTTGTGTGTGCATATACACTTGCATGTGTATGATTTAAATCTTGACATTTCTTATTTCTCAGTCATGTTCTAACCAATGTCGAAAAGAGCAACTTTAGTGACTTCCTCTGCAGATGTTGTGATCTATCAACTAAGCATCTGAGTACATTGTTTGGTCTCTCCCTTGTCTTAGGTCTTTAGTTAACTGATGCTCTAAAATACCATTTACTAGATCTGAAGTGAATCCATATCCCTCTGAATCTGAAGGGATGTAGTTAATCTTTTTGTTTTCTGGTCTTATTTTGTCTTTAAACACTGAATTTCACTGTTTGCTGAGTATTAGTTGAATGTTCTCCTTTATTAGAAACTTTTTTATGAAATCAATGATACGGCTGTGATATCCACCATGTTCAGTGCTTATCCTTTCAAGTTGTCCTATGCTTAGAGGGAGTAAGTCTAGACTCTCCTAAGATTATAGTTATTGAAATTTTTCCAATTACTATTTTCATTTTTTACTTCTATGTATTTAAAATCAAATTACTGAAACAAAAAACCAATGTACCAATAACATTTTGGCAAAAATTTAATTAATCCACAAATCAAGCCAAGTTAATTAAAAACCAAAATTAAAACTATCTGATAAAAATCATCCCTCTTACTGAAAGTAGATAATTATACATAAATCATATCTTCATTTACATGAATTTTATAAATATCTTAATTATAATTACCCTTTTACCTTCCAGTTGAGACAGATTCTCCCCTCATCTCTGCTGCACTCCTACAGAAAAATGTATGAAACAAACACACAAACAAAAGCAAAAGCAACCCCCTAAGCCAAAGCAAAACAACAAAAACAAAACCTCTTTCCTTTTTCTTTCCTCCCTCTCTAACACCTCTTCATTCATCCTGGTAGCATTGGAGGCTTCTGTGTGTCATATACTACACTCCTTTGTCCCATCAGCTTTACTAGCAAAAGTTCATTAAAATGAGTCACTGGTCTGGTTCACAGCTCCTGCTATACCATCATTATGGGATCCTCACCAAAACTCTTCTGAGATATCCTATGGTTACCTTGAGTCTTGGAGATTTTTTTCAGGTATCTTCCAACAGAACTCTAGCAGGTCTTAGATGAGGTGGATGCTAGGGTGGACCAACTCAAGACCTGGCTGCAAGCCTGGGAAGTAAAAATCTATCTGGTGAGTCTGGGTCACTAGAGCCATTCACCTCAGGCAAGGAGTGGAGTCAGTTCCCCTGCAAGCATGTTCATAGGGTTGCTTCAGGCTCACCTGTGGTGAGGGGTGGTGGGACATCTCTCCCAGCTCTCCCATGAAGGTTATGGCCAGCTCTCTTGCTGTAATGTCCAGCAGGAGGCAAGGCCAGCTTTTCCAGGACCAGTGAGTGAAGGGCAGGGCTGGCTCAGCATGGCCCTCTGATTTCATCTTACATGACTCCTAAGGCTGAGGTGACACAGGGCATGGACATCAACAATCAGACCCCAGCTACAGCTGGACCATGGACCCTTGGTAGCGGTCTGGGCCTAGATGACTCCATGGTCCTGGGATGCACCACAGGCCATCTATAGCTGTATGGTCTCCTGAGAGCCCAAATTGTCAACGCTAAACATAAATACTTATAAGCAACACAAAGTGGATTCTGTAGGCTATGTTTATACTTTTGTGTATATATGTGTATAACAATAATAAAACATAATAAGTCATCAAATTGAGAAGGATTAAGGCATGGGAGAGTTGGAGGGGGTAAATGATGTCAATACAGTATTCATATATCAAATTCTCAAAAATTAGGAGCTTTTTAAAAGCATATGAAAATAATACTACTAAAAATAAAGTCTAGATAGTATACACTAGTGTGTCATAACATGAGCACTCATCTGGTGCTGAAAGCCTATAAAGATGCTCTAGAACAGGAAGAACTATCCAGTTCAACTTCCTTTGAAGAAAATGGTCTTCATCTGTGTTGTTCCATACAGTAGACACTGAGCACATGAAGCAAGAGAGTATTTGACATGTAGCTTGTTGGTATGACTGTAGAAGTGGATTTTAAATTTTATAATCAATGATGGTATTGGGAAGTTGTCTCAGCAATTAAAACCATTCATTGCTCTTGCAGTGGATCTAGGTTCACATTTAACTCCAGTTCCAGGGGAATCTAATAACATCTTCTGATGTCTGTGTACAACAGGCAAACATGTGACACACACATACACACATGCAGGCAAAACATTCATGTGCATAAAATTTAAAAATCTAAAACAAAGTTACCAAAGGAGCACTTGTAGCTAGTAACACCTGTTAGTACAGCCCAACCCCTTGGTTAATTCAAGATGGTAATTTTTAATGACTTAGTATTTATTAATAATTTATAAGAAGATAAATATGTATTCATATGAAACTTTTATGATGTAATTTCTTTTTTTCTTTTTGAAATTTTTGATAAATATAAAATGTATGGATCACTGGAGTTCAGTGCAACATTTCAATATGTATACTGATCAAATCCAGTCTCCCTTTACTCACCTTCTATCTACCACCAAATTCTAGTAATCATTACTCTACTATCAATTCAGATTTTAATTTTTAAATTCCATTTGTGGGTATACACTGAACTAAATAAGATCAGTATGCCAGGGAGATAGCAGCATTCCCATGTTTATCACAGTGCTATTTATTCACAATAGGTGAGATATAAAATCAATCTGGGTTTCCAAGGCTGAATAAGTGGATAAAAGTAATGTGGCATAGGTATGTAAGAAATATTCCTAAAAAGACTAATACTTCAAAACAGGCTGTAATGTTTTCTGGGAACAATCTAGATGTCCTTCAACTGAAGAATGGATTAACAAACTGTGGTACATCTACACAATGGAGTGCTACTCAGCAGTAAGGAAAAATGATATCCTAAAATTCCCAGACAAATGGATGGAATTGGAGAATATCCTCCTGAGCAAGGTATCACAAACCCAGAAAGATAAGCAGGGGATGAACTCACCCATTAGTGGACTTCACACAAAAAGTAAAGAACACCCAAGCTGCATAGCACAACCACTGAATAGCTTAGGATCTGAAAATTATTTTTAATATAGTCTTCTGTTCATTTGATCTCAAGACTGTACTTTCAACATAATGATATGGTTACATATTTCTTTTTTCTTATCACTCTATTTTATTTTTTTAAAATAAAGTCCTTTTTCTCTATGTAAAATAAAAATAATAATGATATGTCAAAACAGGCTATATCTTTTCAAATATTCCACAAAATTCCATCTAGAAAACCCAAATGGTGGCACATTTGGAAAGTCAGACTTAAAGTTGCATAAAAGTGAGCTAAAAGTATGTTTTAATTAAATCAATAGTATTAATGTATAATAGTAATATTTAAAGTATGAAAATAGCAATAAGTAATGGTATTCAAAATCAAAATTAGAAAAATTAAAAGCTGTTTTTAGATATCAGAAACAAAAGATATAGCTTATGGAGGAGCTATCTATATATGTGCTACTGGAGCATATCAGACAGATGTCTTGGAATGTCCTCTCCTCCATCTTCTCAGACCAACATTAAGCAACCCCCCCCCTCAATAAAGGAGAGCAATTACCACATTAGGTAATCTTTCTCAGTTCATTTTAACAAGACCACTGAGCTGTGTTGAGTGCCTATTTTCTATTTTTCTGGGCAAGGAACCTAAGTTCTGGGGAAATTAAGTAAGCTGTCTAAAAAGTAATGCTATAATAAATAGTACTCTAGGATTAACTCCTTTTCACAAAGCCAGTCCCCATAATATTAAAAACATGTCTGTCTGCATTTATTCTCCTTCTCACCTTTCCTGTCCACATCTGCCCTGTATTTCCATATCTGTTTTAATACACCTTCTTTGACATCACAGAAAGCATGAAGACATAAACTCTTAGTAACTGTTGCAAAATAAATTAGAGTCTGCAGTTATTGTGAACTATAACAGGACAAATAATGAAAGCTGATTTATTCTGGTCATCTAGAATAGGAAGCATATGCCATATTAAACACAAGTACAAATACACTCATAGAAATCTAGATGATTTTTAATGCACACACTGGAACCTACACTTCCAAATGAACACTGGAACAGTTATCTTGGAAACCTAAATGCAAACTATAATTAAGATCGGCTTTTGTGTCATTTTCAATGTTTCCTCATAACTATTTTAAGTAATAAGAAATTCAGTCTTATTATCTGTGAGAAAATAAAACAAGATGGAAAAATACAGTTAATCAGGAATAGTTTCTAAAGTTAACTTACCTTTCATACTCTGGGAGAGCAACTATATTTTAAACAAAATATAGATGTGGTAAAAGGCTTTTGTAAAATACTGTAGAGGGTTTCTAAGCACTTTCAAGGGTATTACAGAAAAGTATATTTATCTCTATTATTATTCAATCTATTTTACATTTCAATAGTATTTGTTTTCTTTGCTAAAGAAACACAATTGAAGCTCCCTTTTGCTGAGGTGGGGGACTCTTCCTCTTTCTCTGCAATGGTTTATTTTATATCAGAAAGGAGGTAGTATGATTAAAAATGTGGGAGTGAGGAGTCAGAATAACATTGGATGGTGGGTCAGTAGGAAAGGATGAAGTTGAGAAGGTAAAGATAGAGAGACTGAGCGAAAGATAAAAGTTTGACTTAAGTCACTGGAATCTTACTCATTAGAAAAGCGAGAGAATGAGGATTACAGAGGGCACACAGGAGAATTAATTCTGTATAATTAATGAAGACACAACAATGGCTACTTTAAAGTCTATGGATATCTCAGTCAATACAGTCTGTTCTTAGCATATAACGCCCTGGTGGAATGTGCCTGTAATTGCAGCACTCTGAAAGTAGAGCTAAAAAGATTAGAAGTTAGAGTACATCTTCAGCTCTACAGCAAGTTCCAGGACAGCCTGAAATATAGGAGACCCTATTTAAAAAAATAAAAATGAAAGGAAGGTGGAAATTGGATGAGGAAGACTGAGAAAGGGAGATTGGAAAGAAAGAGAAAGGCAAAGAATCTGGACTCAGAAACTTCCTTGTAAAAATTATCCACACTGAACACATAAACCACATAGCCAAAATTAGTTTTAGTCTCTTCAAAGTTTTGGAGAGAAGAGAGAAAAGGAGGCAAGGAGACAGTTGGTATACATAGATTTTTATATTCTAGTCAAGTGTAATGTTCGTTAATTGCTATGGTTGAATTATTTCCGTATGTCATACTGAGAACCTTCATGGCGGAAGCATAGCATCAATCACCATAGAATTATGCAGCCATTAGGAAAACCCCTGTGTCTGGCAGAGATGTTACACATTTGTTTCCACCTGTCAAGCAATTATAATAGACACTGCTCTACAAACTACCTTTGCCTTATTTAAAACTGGCAATCTCATGGGTTTGATGTTTTGAGAAATAAGACCAAAAGATGTCAACAAGGATATTAAGGTTCATTGAAAACCAGGTGGCTTCAAGAAGAATGACAGTTCTGTCATTTGTTTAATCAGTGACAGTTTCAAGGATTCTTAAACCTCAGGTTCCTACAGAAGCAATTCATGTCAATTAATAATGGAGGAAGTCTTTTATGCTTTGGAGCCTAATTATGAAGTAGGAGAACTGGTGGGACAGAAGAGGTGCCTCTCTGTAGTAGCTGTCCAAATTGCTAAAAGGCATGAAGACCCACTTTCATTCCATCTCTGTCAGAAGGTAGAAAACTTTTTGTCTTAATTCACAAACCTCTAAACTATATCATGAAATTGATTTATTCATGTTACTGAAGTTCTCCACTGTTCTGTAATGTCTTTCAAATCCAAGGGCAATCTCACCAGATATTTTTGTAGATTTAAAATTGTTTCCACTTAATGACTCTCAATACTAAATTGCATGTTTAAATAAGCATATTAGTCTCTGGGGGTGATTGATGATATGAGACCTAAGAAATGCCAGAAGGATTTATCAGGATGATAATTTGTTCTTGTAGATGTGATTTTGTATATATAAAACAAAAATACATTTCCCAAACACCAAGAGATTAAGTTTCTTTAAAAAGCTCTCAAATTGTTTCAAGTAGTCTGGATTACTCCTAAATTTGCAATTTGTATAGTGCCTTTCCTACTATTTAGAGTGGTGAGAATATTACTTGTCTGTTTCATTTTGAATGCCCATCTTACACAAAAATAATCTGTGTATGAGTCACTCATCCAACAGAATGCCATTCTGATATGTATTATTATGTATATCTCTCAAACAAGGATCTATTAATAGCCTACAGAAAAACCACACAGGTGAGTGGAGTACATATTAGGGAACATGAAAGAATTTGCATGTGTGCCTCATTGTAAAGTAATTTAGATGCTTGTGTATTTCCTGTTTTGGTGACAACCCATTGACATGATTCCAGTTGCTCAGGACTAAAACTTTACAGCATCATCAAATCTTTTCCTCACGCTCCACTTCCAATTATCTGCCAATACTGTTGACTCTATGATCTCAATGTACTTGGCATGTGAACTTTCCTGTCTGCCACAGTTACTTCTTTCTTTGTGGACTTATTATAGCCTTAGAATTGATTTCCTTAGTTGGGAAGCATGTCATTTCCATTGGTATTTCATTTCTCTTTTTTTTAATCTGGAGTTTATCATTGTTTTTAAAAGATGACTCAAATATTATGAGATACTGCTTATTATAAGCAGCCTGAAGTGCAAGATTTCTAAAGCTGATATTCAAACTATAGTGTGGTCTATAGACTAAGGCTGCCTATTAATATCTTAGTAAGATTTATGATGGAGAAATATAAAGAAATAAAGAATGAGGTACTTGGTTACAGAGTTCAGTGTGTAAAGCACCTGTCACACAAGTGTTAAGATTTCAGTTTGAATCTCCAAAACCTATAGAAAGTGGCACTCCAAAGAGATTAGAGAAATAACAGAGAATTCCCAGAAAGCTCAAAGTCCAGCTAGCCGGGTGTACACAGAGGAAATCAGGAGAGTGCCTGAAATTAGGTGGAACTCAAGGACTAACACCCAAGTTTGCTATCTGATAACCACATATTCACTGTAACAAGTGGGAACCTCTATTCACATGCACACTCTACCTCCTTCTCTCTCTCACACACAATACATGCATAGACATTACATATACACACATAGAGACTGACCATTTAGAATGCCCTAAACATTTTTCTTTTCTTAAACTTTTTCTGATCATAGTTATTAAAATATAAATATACACATATGTAAAGTACTAATTTTAAATTATTGCACTGCTTAAATAATGTTCAGACACTTTTCTTCTAGTCCTTTTTACTGCTAAAAAGTATGCATATTGGTCTATAATAAAACTGAAACTTCAGAATAGTAATCACTTGTGAAGCTACTCATAGCAATGGTCTTAATGGCAGCATAGGTATCACTTGTAAACTTGCTAGGAAAGCAGAAGTTCAGGCTGCATCCCAGACATACTAATGAATTTCTAGGGATGAGTCCTAGCAGCTGGTATTTTAATGTACCTCTAGGTAGATTCAAAAATATAAAATGTAATGATCAGCAATCTTTGTACCGTTCCCTGTACTATATAGTATGCCTCCCCCCAACCCCAGTGTCTGTTAACGACTTAACATGTGTTTAGTGTGGCTGAAGGATCGAATCTTTAGTTTTTAAAATATAAACCTTAATAGTCACATATTGCTAGTGGTTGCCATATTGGGTCTGGGTTTGATACTAAATCCTGAAGTACACAGTCACAGTGTAGTATTTGTGCTATACTTCTATCTTTTAAGTTAGAACCTCTAGACATGGTTCTAGCCCCAGACTCCTCACCACAAAATATAAAATGTTACTCATGTTTAAATGTAAGTCTTTATTTCTCTGTTTTCCAAGATCTCCAAGATCTTCCTTACTTAAAGTTATTTCCCTCATTGGTTTCCTTTTCAGCATTTTCTTGTTGTTTCTTTTTTATAGAATGCATTACCCTCTTCTTTGTACCTAAGTCACTTAGGAGTAGTTTTACCATCTCCCTGATAGAGAGCTGTTGCTTTAACCATCTTTCTCTGACTAGGAAATGCTCTACCTGGTGCTTTGCAAAATGGGAAACATTCAACAATCATGTAATTGAGTTAAACTTACAGGAAACTGGAGAGAAAAGTCCTCAACACCAACCATACATCTTAGTATTCTTAGAAGCTGAGACAGATCAGAATGTTAACATACACAATTTAGTTTAGAATAGAAAAAAATGTTGAGGCTATGGTGAAACATTTGTCACAGGATCAAAACACATTGTTATAAAAATAAACCCACTGCCTGCCTCATCATTTCTTCAGCAGCAGGAAAGCATTTTCCTTTGGCAATTCTCTACCTCCATCAGAACCGTTTCTTAACTAAATGTGAGATTAAAAACAGACTTGTAGCCTTTTTTTTTTTTTGGATGGTACTCCTACTGGCAGAAACATATTTTTGCTTTGTATAACAGAGCTTTCCATTAATTTCATGCAAAATTTTATAATTCTGAATGAATCAATTATTTGTGAAAAAAAAGGCCAGGCTCTTTTTTTACAGAAAAGGTGGGAAGAAAAATGCAACTTACTCTGCTTTATTTCAGAGTTCTATATTTGATTCTGTTTTTATATAGCTGAAAAATAAAATACATAAAATTTACCACACAAAACCAAACCCTAAAGTGGCTAATAAGTATATTCTACCATCAGTGTAGCAGACCTCATTAGACTTTTATAGGGATTGACTCACAAATACAGCTTCCCAAACTCATACTTGAAAATGCTGCCACACTAAAGTCAATAGGAAATGTGCTATTTTCCCACAATGGTCAATGACAACATTCATATTTGATTTGAAAAACTGAACGTTAAACCCCATTGACAATTTGTTGTGTGCCTTTCATTATGAGAACTCAGCAACTAACCCCAGTGCCAACTCCTCTGAGGATTTGCATTTTCAAAACTTTTAGGTTGACTGACAGTGCAATGATGAAACAGAATCATGATTCCAGAAGTGTCAATGATCCACAGATAAGGCATTTGATGTTTGTCTTACTTAATCTCTTATAAAACAGTTGGAAAAAGTGAAGGATTATTGTGAGCAAATAACAACTAATATGTTGGTATATCTAAGAAAAAAAGTATTTATCATTTATTAAAACATAATGGTAAAATAAAATATTATGATAGAAGAAAAGATGCCATAATACAAAATATAAGATCTAGCTGTATAAGATAAAGCAAATATATGTGAAATCACAGAAAAAGAACTGAAACACCAAACTGCCAAAACATGATTACTTTGATCAAGGACAAAGGTAGTGAGAATAATAGTGGAGATTGTTTTTATACAGAAACTTTAAACACTTTTATTAATTCCAATAATATTTAACACAAATATTTCAATGCACTACTTATAATCAAATGTAAAATTGTGATTGTTTCCAGTGCTGGAGATAGAACCTGAGCCTCAAATATGGTTAGCTTCTTTATTGAACTACTTATTTCTCTGACCTCAAAGTTAGAATCATTTTTAGAAAGAATAAAAAAACATCTTATTGAAGAAAAGACATCAGAGATGGTGGCTCATGCTGGTACTCCTAGCACTCCAGAAGCCTGAAGCAGGAGAACTGCCATGAAGTGAAAACTGCCCTGGGTTACATTGGAGATTTCCAGGCCAGTCTGAGCTTCAGTGTCTTTAACCAACCAAGCAATCAGCCAAACAAGCCACCAACCCATCCACCAACCCACCCAACAACCAACCAACCAACCAACCCACCAACCTACCAACCAAACAACCTACCTACCAACCCATCAAACAACCAATCTACCAACCAACCAACAAACCAACCTACCAACTAACTAACCAATCTACCAACCTACCAACCAATCCAATCTACCAACCAACCAACACAATAAGAAACAAAACAGTAAAAAATAAAGAGAAAGAAGGAAAGACCTTTTTTCATAATTGAAGATTTCTCAAAAATATAAGCATAAAAATTTTTTAAAATATACAAGAACTGAATGAGGACAACACCAGCAAACATGCTAACATGGAACTGGGAAATCTCACAGATTCAATCCCTACACAAAGAAATATAGGCAACTAAGAAAGAGTGAGAGAAATTATCTTTCCCAGGAGAGAACACACTAATTGTTTATCTAATACCAAGTGCTCACCTCTGACAACATATACACACAAGTAACACAAAACAATTCAGCAAATTGAATTTATATATTTAGAAACACATACATATATACACACACATACACACACAAACACACATAAATGTATATAAAACAACAAAGAAACAGAGGTCATGAAGCCATGGATATGAGAGAGAACAAGAGGGTTAAAGGAAAAGGGTTAGAGGGAGAAAAGGGAAGGGGAAATGATATAATCACATTTCAATTTCAAAAATAAAAATATATCAAAATAGTTTAAGGAAAAACAAAATAAAAATCAGGCTTCATTCATGACATCTGATTAATATCATGGTAATGAAGACATATATTCATTTGAAGTTTCAAAGTTTCACGTTTGCATACATTTTCCCAGTTATAAATTTTATAATGAGATGTGTATCACCATTGTCATTTTATAGATGAACAAAATGAAATTTAGGAATGTTGAGGCACTTGACTAGTATTACCCAGGCTGTTTATGGCAAAGCTAGAATTTTACTAAAATTCTTGTTTCCAAAGTTCAGATACTAGAGAAAATATTCTTTCAACTAAAAGAGATGCAGATGAGAAAATAGACTAGCTGAATCTGGATAGAGAATCTACATAATTAATGGCTTTGTAAAATGTAATGTTCATACTGGAATTTTATATATGTTTAAGGTACTTTTACATTGCAGAACACATTAAGAAAACAACCTATAGAAAGAGGTGTCTATTTTGACTGACAGTTTAGTCATGGGGAAGTCATGGCAGAAAGATTATGAGATAGCTGGTCACATTGCATCCATTTAAGAAGCAGAGAGCACTTAATGTTGGTACTCATCTTATTTAATCCAGTCCAACACCACAGCTTTAGGAACAATACAATACCATATCTAGGGTGGATCTTCACACTTTAATTAACTAAGTTTAGAAATTCCTCACAGGCATTCCCAGAGGCTTATTTCCTAAGTGAATCTAGGCCCTTTCAAGTTAACCAATATTAACCATAACAGTATGTATAGTAATATTAAGTGTGAGAGGTCCTAAATAACTTCCCTCAGCATTTTTTCTAGTAGTTTCTTCTTTAATTAGATGAAACATCAGGAGAAAAATACTTAAATATCCTTGACTCCCAATTACCTCTTTACATTCTATCTCATTTAAGGTCTCTCTATTCATTGTTCATTCACTTGTTCCACATATGTGTATTGATTCATTATTATTTTGTGTATTGTGTATGTAGAACATGGGGTCAAAGGGAATGTTGGAGTATTCCTGGATTCAAGGAACCTAAAGCTCTTGGAGAAATAAGGCAAAGGGACTAGTACTATGTGACAGAAATCAAAGCAATGCTGTATACACTAATCTGTTTCGTTCTCAGCTGATGTCAGCACGACTCTAGTGACTTTTCAGTTGCATTTGTCCCAGTTTCACATGTGTTGCTGTGATAAAAAACCTCCTGACCAAAAGAAAGAGAAGGAAGGCTTTGTTTCAACTTACTGTTAGCTTCAGTCTATAGCTCACAATTTAAGAAAGTCACAAATGTCCGAGCTTGAGACAGCTAGTCACACCACATCACAGTCAAGGGCAGAGAGAAAACAGATTATCTTTTATAGTAAAATACTCTGCCCCATGTTTGTCTATAACCTCATCATCTCTCCCACTCAGACTGTTGTGGTCCTCAAAGACTGCTTCAGTCTTTTCAACAGACAACAACAGCCCTAGGACTAAAATTCCAACTGGCTTCTAGACACATCAGACATCTTGAACTGAATGCTGCCCACCTCACCCCAGCCTTATACCCTCTTCTTTAGCTACTATATTCCCTAAGACTTTTTTTCTTAGCTCAAATACTTCACATAGTCCTCTCCTTCTAACTGGAAAGCTCCTCACTTGACCTCTGAACCTTTATGGATCATCTCATCACTTCAATACCACACCCAGGAAAGGCTGTCCCTGACTTCTCACTTTTTCCATGGTCTGCTTCCATTAGCCATTGTCTAGCCCTATATCTTGCTCTTTTCTGTTGAATTCCATGCATCTCTCTGTGTGACTCTATTCCTTTTTTTGTCTTGCTCTGTGTTGGGCTCAGCCACTGGAAAGTCTCACAGAGAGCTGCAAGGATTTGAATTACCCATGTGTTTTTATTCTCTTTACTATTTGAGTGCCATTCTGGGTACAAACTTTTTTCAGTAGCATCAAAACACCAGTTTTCACTAAGTGTCACATTCTGTCCCTCTTTCTCTCTACCATATAAACAAATCATGATATTTCCCATGTTTCTTTAATTCTGCTCCCATATCTATAAATGGCTCTTTCATCAGCACATTTTTATTTTTACTCTGAAATTAATGTTTTTCCATTCAGCACTCTGATATTCATACTCCTTAGTCAATATTATCTGCCCTTCATGTTATCTCTTCCACAACACACAATCATTTTTTTGGATTCTTATCATGTTTGGTAAATGTATTTTTATATATTTTGTTACTTTAATATCTGTCACCTGACCTGACAGTATCTTACATCTTCCATAGTGCCTACAGTTGATTTGGTAATGACAATTAAATTCATAAATTTAAGAGTAGAGAATAATCACCATTGCAGAAAAAATATACCAGAATATTTCATAAAATAAACCATCATTTTAAAAGACAATGTTAAGACTATACTTTCAGGGATAATTTCTATAGTTCATTACTAGAGAAGTTTGTCTGATTGTGTAGAGCACCCAAGACCATGAGGAGGAGATGTAGTGTTCCCTCCTGAATATGAAGCCAGCTCCAGGTGCTGCTTTTCTGCAGCTGTATCTTTCCATTGAGGATTATTCTTCCCTCCCTTTGCCAGAGTAAGAGGGAGGGGAGAAAAGAAAAAGAAAATAAAAAAAAAATCAAACCAAACAACAGCAACAAACCAGTGTTGACTATGAACAGTGGTGCATACACAGAGTCCTAGCAATCTTGAGGCTGAGGCAGGAATACACAAAGTTTGAGGTCAAACTGAGGGATATTAGTGAGTTCTATAGAAAGACTCAGTATTATAAATAAACAAACAAAGCTAATGTAAGGAATTTATAGGCAAAAATACAGCACACGTGAAGGAGAGTGCTTGAAGGTTTAAAAGATGTATTATGATTCAACTGACCTTTGTTCAATACCTCATTCATAGCACACTCTACAAAGCACTGAAAGAAGAGATGTTTCCATTTTAAAACTTACAGACTAGTGGATAAGATAGAAGCATAAAGAGAGAAGCATAAAGAGAACAGGGCGCATGAGAAATATGAACCACAGGCACAAACAGCTAAAAACCACAATTGCTATTAAGGGATGAGCTATGTAAAGAACACATTTGGAAGTAAGATTAAATTTCAGTTTTGCTTAGAAAAGAAGATCGTATAACCATAATCTTCAAGTATGAAAGGAAGAAGGAAACATGTAAGTCCATAAGTTGCTTTAGGTAATGCCTCAGCCCAGATAAAATGGTACAGTTGGCATTGGCAAGTGAAGAGGCAAGAACATGAAAATTGCCTGGCTTTTATTAGAAGACTCTAAATATGTGAGTCTAGCTAGATCCTGACAGTAGATCAATAAACAGTTTCCAAAGCTTTTAGCTGGAGCTTCTTGGAACCTAAAAATTCCTGAATTCAAGAAGGTATAAATAATATACCTATTGTCAAGTTTGATATGCTTGTGTGCAGCCCTGAATGGCATATATGAGTATATGTGGTTGTATCTTGACTTTCATAATCTACAAGGTAGCAGTTATATTCACCAACAGTCCTGGAATAGTAAGAAATAATCTAACATCACTTTTCATTGAAGTAATATTTTTACCTTCATCTCAAGGAAAATTATTTCTACAATTACTTCTATCATTTTCATGGTTTTGTGAATGAATTGCTCCAGCTCAGAAAATTCATAATAAGCCACAAATCTTTCTGATTAGAAACAAATACATTCTGAGGTCCTGTCCTTGATTGGTCATTAGACCAGAGGTCAGTAATCTTTTGGGGCATATAGGGTCGGATAATTTTATAACTTAGACTTTGTGAACCATATGATTTCTTTTGCTATAACTCATTTTTATGGTAAGTGAAAATAGCAGAGATAATATGTAAATGAATGTGTGTGGACATGACCCAATAGAACTTTGATTACAAAAGTATACTTCAAGCCAGTGTACAAAAATATACTATCAGCTGCAGTTTGCCAAGTTTGTTACAGACTATAGAAAAGAATGGGTGGGGGTAGGTAGGGTGGACTAAAAACCAAAAGGACAGCTTTATAAGAGGAAATAAAAATAGAGCAATTGTGGTAGCATCATAATAGTAGCAGAAGAAAAATATTCTATTTATGATACATTCTAAAGTAAGAGCAACCATCAACAAATTCCAGCCAGAATTCATATTATCTATTTTTTCCTAAGGTTATGTCATAGTTTTCTTACATTTTATCATGTTTTTGATTAAGAAAAATTATTTGTATAATTTCCTATTTGCTATAAATACTGTGTAAAAAATTCTATTTTGAACAAAATATATAGATATATATCAGCAATTGGAGACTAATTAGAGTAGGGCTGAACCTTGAAAACTTTAGGCCTAGTGAAGGAAGCAGGGCAGGAAATGACAAATTCTTTATGATTCCACTGATAGGAAAAGTCCTGAAAAGACCAATACAGAGAGTCCGGAAGCAGATTAGTGCTTGCCACAGGTTGTGGAGATGGGGAAGTGGAGAGGAACTGCTAATGGGTACAGGATTTCACGTCAGAGTGATGAAAATGTTTTAATTATGCATTAGTGATGGCTGTAAAACTCTCTCTCTCTCTTCTCTCTCCATCTCTCTTTCTCATTATTTTTATTAGCTTGTAAAGAGTGCAGAACTCTTTCATCATAAAAAACCACTGCAATGCACATGTTCAGATGGGTGCCATCTTTCTGGAAGGCAGTTGGAAGCAAAAGAAAACAGTACAACACAAATGAGAAAGAAGAAAGATGTCAAAACTGAAAAGTAAAGAAAAATCTTTTAGCCTCCAGGGTGGTCCCTTGTTATTTAATTCAAGTACAAAAATTCTCAATAGTGTCTTGAGAGAAATTGGATATGATTAACATGCATTGAACAAATGTACAAATTTCTCAAAAAATAGGTAAGTAAAATGAAAAATATTAACAGAAAATTTCATGCCTTTCAATGTCTGTGTTGTGGCTGATGTGTTTATATTATATAAGTTAAGAGCTTCAGAGAGATAAGCAGGGGATGTACTCACTAGTGGTCTCTAAACAAACAAACAAGAAAAAAAAAGCCAAACATGCCCAAGCAGCAAACCACAACCACTGAATAGCCTGGGATCAGAAACACCCTGGACTGACCCTTCAAACCCCAGTCCATCTATAGGAACACCTGACTTACTCTTGAAGGAGGGGGGACAAAACTGGATTTGGCCGGGAGTGAAGACTGATCCAAGCATTGTTGGGCCAGTGTGACCATAGGACTGTCGGCTCCCTGCCAAGGGAGGGGATGGGGAGTTGCAGAGAAGAAAAATGATCAGATGTGGTGGGAGCGGGAAGAGACCTTCAATAAGGATATACAGGGATGGAAAAAAATAATTCAGAGAGAAAGCTGAACACAAAGAAAATATATGTGTAGTAATCTTATTTGCATTTCCACCCTTAAAAAAAAAAGAAAAGAAAATGAAAAGGAGACAAGATGGGGTGTGGGAGGGACATGGCCAGCTAGCCTGATGGAGCTGGGGTTGCCCTGTTCCTTGTAGTGTACCTAGCCACTTACTGCTCTGCCAGCTTTGAGTCAGCTGCTGTATCTGGTGATTGGTGATCATGGAGAAGCTAGAGGCCAAGAAAGAGAGACAATACAGCTAGGGGAGTGTCTGGCTGCCAATGGGAAATCAGGAGAGGGTATACAGGTTTACCCGTATCCACAATAAAGCAGCCTGCCTTATGCTTCTCACCTGACTGCCAGGGTCTGTGTCATTGACTGTACCTTCTAGCCTCCTGCCCCAAGGGGTGCCCAGATAGAATGGCTCTTAACAATGGGGGAAGTTATAAGGGATAAGGGAACGACGAGGTGGATCAGACGAATGAGGCGACTCTATTAAAACGTTCTGTTCACAAATGACACAGTGATATGTAATATTTGGTATCTAATTGAAAAAAATAAAATAAACAACTAAAAAAACTTAAAAAAATAAGTTAAGAGCTAATAAGCCTGGGGCTAAGAGCATGTTATATATTGTCAATTGAGGACAATTCTGCAAAATTTTGTATTATAAAGCACATTTTACAGGTGAACAAACTGGCAAAGGCCTCAGTTTTTCCTCTATCCTTCCTGATTTAATAGCTCTCCTTAAGAAGTTTACTTCAGTAGGAGAATAATGGAAACCTGGATCTCACTCTCTGGACATTGCTTGGTCATTTGATCACCCCTGAAAGGGGATTGTATAGGCCAACCCTGCAAACAAGTTCACAATGGCACCATCTGGATTTCTCAACGAGGCTCCCTGCTCCCTCTACACACCACAACTGTCAGAGGGATCTGTTTCAAACTAAGATCCTCCCACGTTCCTCTTTTAAAGGCCAAGCCTCAAATCCTAGTTTAGAAGGGCTTGGTTGCCCTGGTTCCGTTCCCTATCACATCTGCCACATCCTGCCCTTGCCCTTCCTGTCAACCCACCTAGCCTTGGAGGCTTATGCCAGTTGCTGCCATTGCCTAGAAAGCCTTGGACCAAAAAGACTGTCTTCCAATAACCTCCTATAGACACTGTCTTCATCTACTGTTCTAAAGTAGACACAAATCACTGTATTTAAATACTTTGTAAAGATTGTAGCCTATGACATTTCTACCCTTCACCCCTCTTACCTTCGTTCCTTCTTTCTTTCTTCCTCCTCCCTTGTATACTCCTACTCTATATCCTCTCTCCCTCTTTTCCTCTCTACCTCAATCTTTCCTTTCTTCTTTTCTTTATCTTTCCTCTTGTTCTTTGGCCTCATTATTCCTGCCCCTTTCTTGCTTCCTTTCCCTGGATAGAATATAAGCTCTATGAGAACATAAACTCAGGGTTGTTTACCTGCTACTGGCCCATTTTAGTCACTCAAATATTTGCTGAAAGAAATAATGAATGCCAATGAAACTTAGCCAGGTTTCTGTGTTTTGTTAAATGATTAAAGCTCTAAATCCCACAGTACATAGTTTCGGCTCTGCAGAGAAATAACCCATAAATGGACTGATGACCACAAACTTCAGAAGGCCCTAACCAACAATGGCCATTTACAACTGTCCCCACCCAGAGACAAGTTTAAGCCTGAAGTGTTTTTTTATTCCCTCCTCATAAACCCTGAATCATGTGCTTTACAGGGCAAGTGCTAATGTAGTCATGATTATATTGGTGTGAACACATTGTCATAGAAATGTAGCAAACATAGGCACAGGCATTTAAGAGAAAGCAGCTGCTCCCAACCCAAGAGCAACCGTCGCATAGAAACGGGCCAGCAAGCACACAGCTAAGGAACATAAACTGAGTGACTGAAGTGACACACCCTATAAATCACAGATTAAGATGACAGTTTGTCCCAGCACCTCAGAGAAACCAACTTGCTTCCCAGAGAGCTCTGTGAATTTGGTTAAATCTATAATTAAGACATATACATCACCTTCTCCTTTAGTAATGGTCATTCTTATTTAATTTACCCAGGCACTAAAAAGTGGTAACTTCAGTCTGTGGGTGATTTTCTTCCTTTTTTTCTTTGGAAGCAGATCAAGAAGCAAGAAAAAACATGACTTCATTATAAATTCAGTATTTACCTTGTTTGCTCCCCTTTTAATCTTTGAAATAACAATAGCTCCATTAAGACACTCAAATGTGAAAAATGTCAAGCCCTTGACCTTTATCCAATCCACACACACTCTTCACCCCAACATGAGTAATTTCTCCAGACTCAGTCATGATTCTAGGTCAGGATTTCTAAGCCTTAGAACTATTGACATTGTATACTAGATAATTCTTTATTATGAAAGTTAACTTGTGCCTAGTAGGATATTTCGCATCATCTCTGGCCTCTATTTATGATATTCCAACAGTACTCAAGGCTTGCACAACCAAAACTGTTTCCAGATATTGATAAATGACCATTATAAGGCAAAACCACTGCTCAGGACACTCTAGTATCAAAACCAACACGTTGTCTTTGATTTATGGTTATTGTTCATTATTGTACTGAAATCCCATGAGGATAGAATTGCTCTCATAGAAAGAGTACTTGAAATTCATTGCACAGTTTGATTCACTCATTAAGTAGTGTATGCCAAGATTACGCCCTTTAAAAAAACAACCAGTGTTCATAAGTAACCTCTTCTGAGCCTAAGATTATTTGGGGGAAATGGGTAGAACAACTTTAAAATTTGTTTCAAATCAGAGATTTGAAGATCCTACTACTTGTATAAAGAATTCTTTTTAGGAAAGAAAGTGGAGAGCTGGTTTTAGTTTGAAATCAATGGGGGGAAAAACAACTCATTTGTCTCTGCTTTTTGCTAAAACAACTGACCTTAATGACAATGTACTTAGAACCATACCAGAAAGAGCAGAACTAGCCTTGGTATCAGCCTTATGAGAGTTTACAACTCTACAAAGTCCATTAATCAGAAAGCAATCTATAAAGCCAACCTAAAGAACATATGTTGGGGAACTGTCTCATTCTTTATGCCTTGGTTGCAATCCAAGAGCAAATCCTCCAAGTCTAAATCTCACTACCATAAAATGTCTTATCTGCTTCTACTAAGAAAAGGCCATCAACAAAATCTCTGTACACTGTTTTCCCAAAAAGGAACGAGGCTAAACATTTGTTCACCGAGAAGCACAAGGAAAGAAAGAATGAACAAGAACTCTACCATAAATTTTCCTGGGCCTCCTCTTGTAAAGTTGACATAGATTAGAAAAAGCTTTTTCTTCAGGGGTTTCATAAACTTTACTATATATCTAGGCAAAATTTATTCTAATGGGAAAAAGTACATTTAAAAAGATGTCTATAACAATATAGGCTATTTGACATAACATAGAAAGTTGACCAGTAGAACACACTTGTGTGGCATAGTCACCACATCACAGTGTCATTTGATTTTTGTTTGCTTTTATCATTTTCTTGTATCATGCACACACATACATACATACAGAGAGAGAGAGAGAAGGAGAGAGAGAGAGGACAGAGGCAGACAGATAGAGTAGTGTGCTTTTTGTTGTAGATTGAATCCAGAACTTCGGGTATGTTAGGCAAGGACTCAACTAGTACATTCTAAACCCTTTGTTATGGTTTCTATTCGAAAAGTCTGCCATAGGCTCATGAGTTTAGATATTTGATCCCTGTTGGTAATGCTCCTTGGGGAGGTAGCATAATCTTCATAAAACAGAGCATTCTCCTGTTTTATTTGTTTGTTTGTTTGTTTAGGGTTTTAACAGTGGAGGAGGGAGTCACTAGGATACAAAGAGTTATTTGGTAAGAGGAACCTCATCATAGAAAATTCCTCCATCAGATTGCCTGTAGGCAAAACTGTTGAGGAATATTACTTTAACTAGGCAAAGATATGTTCTATTTGGCTATGCTGTATTTTTTAATTACGCTAAGGCCTGTTGCTGTTTTACCTTGCCTCTCTAAGGCACCTGATTAGTCTAATAAAAATTAGAACAGCCAAGAACTAGGCAATAGGGATAGGAAGGGCTGGCTGGCAGAGAGAATAAATAGGAAGAAGAATCTAGGCTGGAATAAGAAGAAAACAAGGGAGAAAGAGACGGAGACTCTCAGGTTCACCCAGCAAACAGCCACCAGCCAGCCAGACATAGAGGAAATAGTAAAAGTAGTACATAAAGAATGAAAGGTAAATAAACCTGAAGCAAATCAAAAATGATGAAAACTAGGTTAGATTAAGTTATAAGAGCTAGTGTAACAAGCCTAAGCTAAGGCTGAGCACTCATAACTAATAAGTCTCTGTGTGGGTGCTGACATTCTGAGAAAGCCTGATCTACAAATCCGTTGGACATTATCTTAATGATTAATATGAGAGGGCCCATCATACTTGGGGACTGTGCTAACTCTAAATAAGTAGCCCTGTGCTGTGTAAGAAAGCAAGCGAAAGCCATGGAGAACAAGTCAGTAAGCAGCACTTTTCCATGACTTCTCACTGAGTTCTGGTCTCTAGGTTCCTGCCCTGACTTCCCTCAATAAACAGTGGTCTAAAATATATAATCCAAATAAATTCTTTCCTCCCTTCGTTGCTTTCTTTCTTTGGTCTTAAACACAGAGACAGAAATATGACTAAGACAATCCTCAATGGAGGAAGTGGGTCACAATGGATGGGTTTTGAGCTTTTTAGCCTCACCTTGCTTCTTGTGTGCTCTCTGCTTCTGCTCTGTTTTGTGTTCTACTGTGATGTAATCAAGCAACTGCTGCCAGCTGCTGCTATAATGACCAATGCTTTCTTTGTTGTGATAGAGTATACTCAAGCCATAGGCCTCTCAAGTATAGGCTAAAAATTCATTTTTTGCATATTATCGTAGCAACAATAGAATTAGCTAATACATATTGGAAAGTTTATGATTATCTTATACCAGATAACTATTTGGCATGAATGGTATAATTTTACAGATTTTATTTAGAGTACATTAGCATTATTTTTGATGATTGTTATTCTGATGAGTTAATTATCTGTGTGGAGTTAGCCCCAAAATTCCTTTGGGACCTTAGTTAAAAAAATAACATAGTCTATATTAGTACAAATTGTGGTTTCACTTTATTATTCAAGTAATCCCTTTGACATCTGCTTAATACTGCCTTTCCCATAAAGAACACTTAAATGAACCATATTTGGGATGATTTACTGGTGAAATGTGGCTAATGAACAATGGTAGGTGTGGGCTTACTATTCTTTTAGGATGGCATAGTTTACCACAAATATGAAGGGTGGGGTAGGTGGGAAGTCCCAGAAATCATACAAATACTGGAAAGGGCCTTTGGAGCTATTCTTCAATAGGTATTTAGGGGTAAGTTGACATTACGGATTCAGTTCAGGAGACAGTGACTAAATGCTTCCAAATAAAGTTAGAATTTCTAAAATAACTCTTTGCAAGAGATGAGCATCTTATAGTTACTAAGTTGGGAAATCAATGGTTTAAAATCCATTTGAATAAAGAGTGTTATTATATTCTCTCCTTATTAGATCAAAATAATCCTATCAAAGTTTCTTCTTTGCAAAAATTTGATTATTATATTAAAGATAATTTAAAATAAATTAATCATTCTAATCTACTACATAATGTATGTAATGGAAAGCCAGGTATTGACCATGTTTTGTCTTCTATTTGCAGATATAAATTAACTTCAAAGGTGTGTTTAAAAACTTTGAAGACAGACAGTAGGATTTATCTTTAGAGTGAGGCCAAATAAATTAAGCCTACCCAGTTGAACACTATCTTTTTGGCTTGTCTAGTTATGTTATTTCAAATGCCTTACAGAGCTTTTTGCAGCCTACATGTGATCTCCAGCATAATGTCAACTCTCATTGTGTAATGTGTCAACTGACTAACACTACTAGACAGATGCTCCGTTATGAGGGCGTACTATTGTGTACATGACTTTGTTTAGCCCTCCACTTATTTTATCATGGAGAGAGGTGAAACAACTCCCATTTCACTCAAAATTTAAGTGATTTCCTGGACTTATGTGGCCAGCAAGGAACTGAAACAAGAGTTGAAACTTTCCCCACCTCTCTATGCTTCCAGTGCTAAAAGTGGAACACTGGGACTTTATGCATGTTAGTCATGCCCTCTATGAGTGACCTATATCTCCATACAATTGAATACAAACTTGAAATGGTATAAGTTATTCATGTTCCTTTGTACTTGGAAGAGCAGGATATTTTCTGATCCAGTTTCCTAGAGCAGTTAGTTTTCCTTAGCTAGTGAGTTGATAGATAGATAGATTATTTTGAGACAGCAGTTCACAGCCATCTTAATACTGTGACCATTTAATACAGTTCATCATGCTGTGGTGACTCCCAACTATAAAATTATTTTCATTGCTACTTCATAACTATAATTTTGCTATTGTTATTAATCATAATGTAAATATTTTTGGAGATAGAGGTTTGCTCAAAGAATCATGACCAATATATAGGTTGAGAATAGAATCATAGAAATTACATTCAACAACAGTTGGATAGGTTTTTCTATGCCCTGGTTTGAAATTACACTTCTGTTTGATAGAAACAAAGGCAGTAAGAAAATCATGAGTTAGCAGCAGTAGTTATTAACAAGTGTCATCCCTATGTGTTTGTCATAAGTCAAGCACTTTTAAATTTCATATTCCTCCTTTAAAACCTAGATGTCCCTCCACTGAGGAATGGATTAACAAACTGTGGTACATCTACACAATGGTGTACTACTCAGCAGTAAGAAAAAATGATATCCTAAAATTTGCTGGCAAATGAGTGGAACTGGAGAATATCCTCCTGAGCGAGGTTTCACAAACCCAGAAGGATAAGCAGGGGATGTACTCACTCATTAGTGGACTTCAAAAAAAGATGTCATTGTATACAAGAGCTCAAGTCTACAACATAGCTAAATAGCTATGACACAATGCTAAATACACATAGCTAAATGACACAATGCTTAACTTCTGTATTGATGGCCTCTGGCAGGGGTGTGGGTGAGGAAAGACCCATTTTCTTTAAGGGTCTGACCACAGGGAGTTTAATTATGTTCCATTAAATAAATGAGCAGCATGAATGGGCTTTTTTTCTAAATAGGGAGGTCATACTAGTGGACATGAAACTGAGAGGACTGATAGCTGAGTTTGATGGGGTTCATGATGTAAAATCACCAAATAATAAATAAAATATTTTTCAAAAATTATTTTTAAAAAATCTCCCCACTGAAGCCCAGGCCATCTTACTAACTTTTGTAGACTTTGCTTATCACCTGTTCTCTATTCTAGGTTTGTTAACGAACAGAAAGTAGGTATCACATAGTAGTGAGAGCTTTGAAAGTGCCTTCAAGTACAGTAGCAAGCTCTCACTGCTGTTCAGAAACAGGAGTGTATTGTTATAAAGTGCTTAAAGTAAGTGAGCATAGCAGGAGGTTGCATTGGCAGCTGGGCTTTGCTGATCAGAACTTGCAAACCATGGCTGTGGCATAGAAAGTTCTTAGTAGTTCCTTAGAGCAATTATTCTGAGGCTTTTTATCCCGATAATGTCTCTGCATGATTCCTTTCTTTGCTTGGTTATCCAGCAGGTTCATATGTTTTGGTATAATACTTGTTTTCTTTCATTCAAGCATCTCCAGTCTAGTCTGACTTGTCCAAAGAACAAGATCTTCAAAAGCAGGCATTCTACTCATTATTTTGGATTACCTAAGGTGGCAGCCTTTCCTGGCACTCTCGATGCTGCCCTCTTCTCTCCTATGTTACTTTATATCCCCTGAAATTTCTCATCTAAATTCTTGAAATGTTATTAATTCAAGTATCCAAATTTACAAAAGCAACTCACCACTTTAAGTTCTCATTTAACATTGATTCTATTATTAATTTAATTTCTTTTGGCTTTGGACTTTAATTCAGAAAAATGGAAAAAAAAGATTTTGGGGTTTTGGGGTCTTTAGCAAGTTGTAGGCTGTTGGTAATTTTTAACTTTCCAAAGCTTATCAGGATCTTTCTTTACATTTGTAAGGAGATGAGGTAGCAGAGAAAGGAAAAAAGAAAAGAGAAATATGTTTTCTTTTTTGGCTTATTTGATTAACCAGGCACAAGAGTTATATAATTATATTTCTTTCTCTCTTTCTTTCATTCATTCTTTCTTTCCTTTCTTCCTCCCTCCCCCATCCCTTTCTTCCTTACTTTCTTCTTTCCTTCCTTTCTTTTTGTTCCATGACAGAGTTTCTCTATGTAACAACCTTGACTCTCCTAGAACTCACTTTACAGACCAGGATGGTCTTAAACTCACAAAGATCTGCATGTCTCTGTTTCTTGGATTAAAGTCATATGCTACCCTACCTGGCTTATATTGCCTTTTAAATGACCATAAGCATAATAATAAGCATCTCTAAGATGACCTTAAATGGTCTTTGTTTCCCTGATATTTACAATATTATAATTCACCATTTTTAAGTAACTCGTTTTTAGCTACCAGAATATAGCTACATTGAGAAGTCATTTTCATGTTTTATCAAAAAGATATTATGACAACTATCTTACTTAGCAGGTTTTCTGCCTAGCTCACTTAAATGAAGTACACTGGCAAGTTAGAGAGGTCTGCATTGCAAGAAGTAGAGTGTGCCTCCCCACCAACATCCAGTGAGCAAACTTAGTCCTCTATTCAGAAGCTCTTAATGAACTGAATCCTGCCAACTACCCCATGAGTTAGCTCAGAAAGATATTATTTACCAGCTTGACCTCCAGATGAGATCTCCGTTTCCAGGAATTGTGTCTAGACCCTTAGCAGTGGACAGAGCAAAGATGTACCCTGACTCATGATTCATAAAAGCTGTGAGATAAATAAATAAATGTGCAGTGTTTTAATTCTCTGAATTCTGTGGCAATTTTTTGTACATTTTCCTCCTTAGCAGCTTTGAGGAACAAAAAAATCACTGTCTTTTATGTCCTCATTGTATCACAGTCTGGTTCTAGTGCTTTGTTTGTCTTTGAGAATGTGAGATTTCTCTTGTCCTTTGGAAGGTCTTGAATAGTTTTTGTTAGAAGTTGGGCATGATGTATTGTTCTGGGAACTAAAGTAGACAGGTTCTTATTGTGAGGCTGTATGATGATCTGTCTAGGAACTAGGATACTTTCACTGTTTGTAACAAGTAGAAGTGTTAGAGTCTTCAATTTTCTGATGTATCTTTGATGGTATAATTGTCTCTATTTCCCTAGAAACTCTTTCTTAGAGTTTGAGCATTGAAGTTAATTTATTTCTAATTCACATTCATGATGTGGGGTTACAGTTAAGTGGACAAGAAGCATTCTGTAATCCTATGATTACAATTGTGCCTGTGTCCCTGAACTGGGAATTATCATGGGTGCTTCTCAGTTTATATTTTTTCCTCTAGGTTAACCAGAAAGTCTAAGATCCAGATAGAAATACATGATTTTTCCTTTTCTTAAGACAGATAAGGCATCATTTCTACCTTGTTTCTGAGGCTTGTTTTTGTGGATGCACTGGGCTTATTTATAAGAGTTAGTTTGTATTTCACAAGTATTACTTTTCCCCTTGACCTGGCCAAGATGGTTTTGCACTGTCTTTAACGTAAGCCTCTGGTGGAAACTTTAGAGGGATGACTTGTGAAAGTATTATACATATTTATACTAGTTTTGAATCCTTCATGCTAAAGTACAACCAGCCAACAGCAATTAATTGAAATTATCATTTAAATGTTCCCACAAGTGAGTGAGTCTATCAGCTGCTGCTTCTGGGAAAGTAATCTATATTCTTTGGATATTCCAGACTCTAGTTTTACAGGTTAGAGTTAGACTTGTGACCCCAGTTCTCTCATGGGTTTAAGACAAGATTTTGGTTTTCAGTTTGGTCTTCTTTTATCTTAAGATAGCAGAAATCATGACTCCTAAATTCTTTAAATGTTGGAATAGTAACGAGATGTATCTCATATTACTATATTTCAGATTTATGAATACATTACATTCTTCTCAACTAGAGTAATATATGATTCTAGAGATCCAGAGCTCCAATTGTCCAAAAGTATTGCTGTCATGACAATGAAGTTCCTCACGTAGTCAATCAGATCATATTATATGAAAGAAATAAAAGTATATCAACAATTGCTTCTTTGGGAAATTTTAAATGTTAATGTTGTTTACTTAAAAATATTTTCATCAAGTAGTCTAACAGTGAACTAAAATAAAAATTGAAATGTTTCTTTAAATTAAAGTGGTAAAAGGGGGATAAAATTATTTCTATTTAGAAATGAAAGAGGCATTTACTTAGTACACTCATTAAAAATCAGTTCTGGGAACTTCAAAGTAAATACAGCAATAAATGGTTTACTGATTTTCTGTTGCTATATAACAAATCACAAAAAGCTAGTAAACTATAATAGGTTTTATTATCTCATAGTGATGCTAGGTTTGAAGATGAGATAGACTCAACTATTCAACTATCTCTATGCTCAGGGACTCACATAGCTGAGATGAAAACACTGGCAAGCCCAGAAACATATCTATAGTTTGTATAATAGGATCTATTTTCAAGGCTATTCTAGTCAATGATTGACTTTGGATTTTTTTTGAGTTTGTAGGACTCATGAGCTTATCAGAGAAGAACTGCTCAGCAATTATGTGCTGCTTTTCTATCCTTGTTGTGACTCTGTCCATCATCAAAGTCAAATGTGGTAATCAAACAATTTTAATAGTTCAAATCTCTTGGAATTCTGTCCCAGGTAAAGATTGTCTTCTGTTTTTAAGGTTCATGACATAATATCACACCTACTTCGATTATTTTTCTACTAACACAAACTGTGCTGTACAAAATAATGCATTTATTGGGTGATATTTCACTATCTTCAGGTCCATAGCTCATCATCTCAGTATTAATATGGTGCATCTTTAGAGGTGGTCCTAGAAACTTTATGGTTCAAAAATATCCTGAGAATAAGATATCTAGAATTCACTGTGTTGGAAATTTTGCTAAGAGCCAGGCACTTCAGTCTGCCTAAGTGAAGAAAGGATTTGTAAGTTGAAATACTTCATCCATAGGGGATTCAGCAGTGTAGAAGCCATTATCAAAACATTACTGGGGGACAGTTTGGGTTGGATGATGGAAGTGAACTATCTTTTTCTTCAGACAACTATGAGTTACACAGAAAGGGAAGTCCATTTTGGCTCATTACATACATACGCGTACATTCTGCTGAAAGCTAGGTTACTTAATCACACAAATTTACATTTTTTTAAAATTGACCTAATAAACAACAAAAAGATTTTTTATGTTTCCCTTTCTCTTTCAGTAATGGTAAAAATCTTCCTAGATCAGAAACAAGCTCAATATCTGCTTCTTAAGTCTTCTCTCTGAGCATCACTAAGAAAGATCCAAGTCACATTAAGGGATGCACTGCTCATTTTAGACTTGCTCTTTCTAATCAGATTAGAAAAGACACCTAAGTCTGGTTTTTGTGTTCTTTCCTAGAAGAGTACAACACTGAATTTAGTTCTCCTGGCTTTCAGTTGGGCATGTCCTAAAAGAAGTTGCATGGTAATCACACCCAAGTCCTCACTGAATCTGTGTGTAGGAGTTAATCATGAGTCTAAACACTCGAATGTTCAGCAATGCTGAACAGAGAAGTAAGTTTCTTTTAGTGTTTCTATTCTGACTTTATGATTTCTGTAATAAGTTTTTCTTTATAACCTAAATGGCCAGAAACATTTTCAAACATCAATTGGCCTGGGATCATATCTATCTGCAGGTTTCCCCAAGCACTGCAGACACATTTTATCCTATAATTGAAAAATAGATTTGATTTACATTCCATTGTGTCAGAGCCTCCACTTAGTTCTCTTGACAGAGTAATCTGGGCAGCAGGGAGATGGACTAGTTTCTTTTTTTTTGTCTTCACAGATGCTTACAGAGAAACTGCAAAGATGGGAGTAGATGTTTATAAAAGGAGCCAAACTCTCTTCCTTGCAGATTTCAAAGTCAGACTGAGGAATGAGCAGTGCAGAGAAATAATACACAGAATCAGAGCAATGAAAGGTTTCCTGTCTTGTAACAGCTTATAAGGAGTATGTGTCTAGTCCAACATTCCAGGTACTTGATGTACAGGTTCAATGTGTCCTCTGAAAATCCATGGGAGTAAGCATATTTATCTTGATTGTTATAAAGCCCAGAAAGGTGAGTAACTTGCCCAGGTTATATAACTGGCAACTGCCAGAGTGATAACTTGAACTTGATCTGATTCTGTCTTGTCATGAGATCTTATTGTTTCTTGTGCTCTTCATAAGAAACATACACTCTTTTGTTCTGTATAATTAGACAACCATGAACTGAGCTTATGGGTTTGATGATTCCTCCAGAAGGACAAAATATATGAATAATCTAAGACTCTTAGTATTGATTCAAATAGTGATCAAATAGTGACATTTTTCAATGGGTTTATGCTATAAACTGTAAACAATATTTTTTTCATGAAATACTTTGAGGCTAAGATGCTTACTTGTCAGAGTTGCCTTAGTCTAGAGTATCTACTTAACCCTCCAAGTATGAAGGTAGCTAAGTTTGTCTGTAAAATCTTAGGTACTCCCTATTTTTGGCTTCACGAGCCTAGCAATCCCATTGTAACCACCTAGCTCTGCTGTTGGGCCATGAAAACTGCCAGAGACAATAATATTAATTCAATGGGTGTGGCTGTGTTCTCATAACACTCTCTTTATGGACGCTAAAGTTGCAAATTCATATTACTTTCACCTGTCATAAAATAGTATTTATTCCTTTGAAGCTTTTCAAGCTTGGAAATGAAAGAACCATTCTTGGTGTGGAGTCATGAAAACAGGCAGAGACCCAGATTTAGTCACTGAGCCCTAGCTTGCTAAACTTTGCTGTAGGGAATCATATGGCATTTTATTTTTGCCCTATGTATGATACATTTTACTTTGAGTAGAAGAGGCATAGAAACTAATTAATGAACACTACTACATGTAATTTGAAATCACATTAACACAAATTATTGGTTACTAGGTTGGCTCAAAATGAATTGTTACTTGTAAAAGAATATTTCATTTATTATTCTACTGAATTTAGTTATGTATAAGTGTTTGTGTGCGTGTGTCTGTGTCTATGTGTGTCTATACAGGGTTTGTGTGGTGGTTAAAGGACAGCTTATTGGAGTTAATTCTCTGATTTCACCATGTGACTCCTGGTTATTGTACTCTGGTTGGTCGGATTTGGCAGCAAGTAACTTTAACCACTAAAACATCTCAGTGGCCAAAATGTTTTTTCTTTTCCTTCCTTCCTTCGATCTTTCCTTGTCTTTCTCCTCCTTCTCTCTCTTTGTGACTCTCCCCCTTCCTTCCTTTCTCCATCCTTCCTTCTCTCCCCCTCACCCTTTCTCATTTTTTTTGTTTTGATTTTTTGAGACAGAGTTTCTCTGTGTTGACTGTCCTAGAACTCAATTTGTAGACCAGGCTAGCCTTGAACTCACAGAGATCTACTTGCTTCTGCCTCTTGAGAGCTGGGATTAAAGACATACATCACCTGCTTAAGAATGTTTTCTTTTAACAAAAAAGTTTTTATTGATAGGATTGATCATCATATGCAATTGTAAAATGTATTATAGTAAGGATCTTTATCTTCTTTCTCAGGTTCTGTCTATATTTTAGTGCTTTTTGTAAAACTATAATACAATATCTCAACCAAAATGCAACCTGCCAATTTTATTTTGATTTTTCTGGTTTTCAAGTATTGGTATATGAGTGTATATGCAGATACATGTTTGTAGCTCAATTTCTACAAAGATCCCTTAAGTTGCCCTTTAAAACACAATCATCTGCTTCACCATTCTTATCTCTATACTTAGGAAACCACTAATTTTTAATTGGCTTACCTTACCCAATCAAATTGAGGGAATCATAGAGTATGTAACCTTCCAGCAATGATTTTTTTTTATTACTCAGAATAATTTACTGGATATTCATCAAGGTCGTAAAGACACATTAATAATCCATTCCTTTTCTTTGGTCCATAGTATTCTCTGGTAAAGAGGCATGAAATTTTATTTAATGCTCTACTTGTTGGAGAATATTTGGGTTGCTTCTAGATTCAGGCTAACACACCTAAAGCTGTGCCAAGTGTTTGGGGGGACCATTTCAATTCTCTGAAATAAAAGCCAAAGAGTACTATATATATGCATACCTGTGTGTGTACATAGATATGATTATTAAGAAATTCCTTTGTATATATGCTTTTTAAAACATTATTACAAAACACTACAGAATTCTCTCTCATTTTGCATTCTCATTTTTCAGATTCAAAAATCCTAGAGTAAAAGAACTTAACTACCAGAGACAGAATGGTCAGTTTTGGTTGAGCTAGGACAAGAAATCACTTCTGTCTTTTCTGTTCTCTCATATCAACATGTTGTACCCATAAAACTGCTATCTAACAGAGCTACCTACATTACATAGATCCTCGTCATGAAAGGAAGAGCAATGGTAGCTTGGCTTTGGATAATTTATAAAATCGTGTTTTATTCACTGGATTTCTTGATGGAGCCTTATGAAATTGTCTCACAGCAAAGACAATAGATGAGGGGTAGCAAAGTGTAAACATACAAACAGATTTGCAGCCCTCTAGGGTATACATAGGAACTAGAAACAAAAACTCTGGGATCGCAGCAAACAATTCTTGCTCATCATGTCACAGAGTGTATGCAGCTGTGTGGTTCCTAGTTACCTGTACTGATATAAGAGTGTTAGGCTAGTTTTAATAAGTTACAGTTTCACTGATATTAATCTCATCAGAGAAATTACATGGATGATCCATAGAAAAATCCATTTAATAACTACCACACACTTGGTACTTGGTTTGGTCACTCCACTGTCTACTACCACGTGTTGGTGTATACCATATTTTACTCTCCTTCAAATATAGTAGGTATTGCAATAGTGTGAGTAAATCTGACACCAATGCTACAAAACAGTTTTCTTATCAACAACATTCACATTTACTTGCAGGTATGTTAGACATGCAGACTGTGGAACCCTCTCTCAAGACCAGATAAAGGAGTTTTTAAATTGTGTCTGTCTTTCTCCCATAGTTCTCACCTGGATATTCTGAAGCTTGCTATGATACAGGTGCTGCCTTTAACCACCTCAGAACATTGCATGTAAACAGCGGAAACATAGATCACAGAGTATTAAATGATAAAATAAAGCCCAAATATCAGGACTAGAAAGATGGCTCACAGTTAAGAGCCCTTGTCAAGCTTCAATTCCCAGACCTAACATGGTAGCTAACAACCATCTGTAACTCCATTTCCAGAGGATTCAAACACTTTCTGAATACTGCAGAGTACATGGTGGACATACATAGATGCAGAACAAAACTTTAATAAATAAAAACTAAAATAAAAATATTAAAAAGCCAAACAGCAAGACATTGCCATCATTTTCTGTTAATTATCTACCCTTTTTTGAGTTCAATATTAATGTAAATATGAACCAGAATTATTGTGTAGGACATTCAACAGGTCATACCTTTCTTCATTTATGTTATGCTTATTATGTTTTAAATGAAAATGTTCAGTTTTGGCTTCTACCTAGCCCCTATTTAAAATTCTTTATTAAAAACATAATATCCTTGATAGCAGGGAATGTGTGTCCCTATAGCCTAATAAATAGATGTGTAATAAATGGTTGTGAAACAAATGAGTGTATTATGTTTTGTATTACATTTGCTTCATCCAATATACAGTGCACTTTCATGTTGGAAAAGATACGATTTTGTTCATGCTGGATTCTTCCCACTATGTTTAAATAGCCACCAGACATTCCTGAACATACTGAAGCTAATAAAATCATTAACTGTACTACAACAATAAATAAATAAACTAATAAACTGCATCTTTGGTGTTATCACACATACAGAATTAAATGATTTTACTGTCAATATTATTCCCATGTAATATGGAGAAATATAATTTAGTATATGTCATGCTGCATATTACTTAACAGATATCATTACCTGTAAAATGGCACTTCATAGCATATTTAGAAAGATTTGTAGGCAAACACAGGTACAGAGACAGACCATAGGAAGAAATGTAGGACAAAGGCAGCGGTAGTTACTACTCAAGTGAGGAAACTATCTGTCTATCTATCTATCTATCTATCTATCTTTCTTTCTTTCTTTCTATCTATCTATCCATCCATGTATCTATCCATCTATCTATTATACTTAAGAAACTAAATTATGTGGCCTTACTAGGTGATTCAAATTAACCAATTAAAACAGGGTCATCATAATCTTTTGATGTTGATCTCTCAGGATTCTCTGCCCTGTTGGTTATTGTGTAAGATTGAGATTTGAAAATACAAAAAATAAGCAGCATTGAAAGGTCAGATGTGTAAGAAAGAAATGATTTTTACAAAGGTTGAATATACTAAATCTAAAAAATAACAACTGTTAATCTGTAAAATACAATATTTTACATTGATATGGCTTTTAATTTATTGATGCAAATTTTGGGTCAATTTGTTATATTATATATATGTATACTCTTGTTTAAGGTATTATGTTTATGTAAGCCATTTAAAATTGTAATCTATAATTAAGAAATGCTGATTAATAGTCATCTATGATAATCAAACTTATAGTCATATTAGGTAGGTTTTTGTAGGTATACAAAGATGAAATTTAAATTAGATAAGCAATCTTCAAATGCTTCAAAGACCTACAGAATATGGCATTTAAAATATTTTAAGAATTTAGACTTTTGTGGACAGTGAGGTCTGCTCCTGGCAGCACAAATCTACTTCAAGAGGGTGATGAGAATCAAAGGAACTACATCTGGAGTTGACTTTCTTTGTGACAAAAGTGAGCCATTGGCAAGAGACTGTTCTTGCTGCAACTGCCTGACAGTATGCTGTATAAACTAGATATGCATAGGAAAGTGACTTAGGCAGAACAAGCTGAGATAGCACTTCAGATTCCTGCTTCACAGAGAAAATGTTAGACATACTGTAAGACACGGGGAGAAGTGACTGATGAACTATGCCAAAATAAGCAGAGCAGTCCTTCAAATTTCCTGCTTCAAAAAATGTCTGCCAGAGACTCTAGGCCTGTAGGCTGAAGATGAATGCTCCAATGTTACAAAGGAACTTTGGGTGAATATCCAGGCAGCCAGATGTCATCTCTGTCATTTCTAGATTTTAAAAGTTGCTTACACTTTCTGTTTACTTGGGTCTTTGATGTAGTTGAAGATTAGATAGTTATAATTATACTTTTCCTTAATTATTATAAAAGTTATATTAGATATGAAACATTAGACTCATAAGGACAAGGGTTATGATAGAATATTTTCTTTAATTTTTGCTAAATACAAATAGATTAGATATCATGACTATAATTCTTCCTTGATAGCAGTTTTGATATATGTAATTTTGCTGTGTTAAAATTGAAACCTTTTTAATCAGACAAAAAAGGGATATCTTTTTGTATGCTGTGAATATCATTGGCTAATAAAGGGACTGTTTTGGCCTCTGGCAAGGCATCTTAGAAGCAGGTGGGTAATCCAAGCATAGGTAAAGTGGAAGGAGGACAGAGTCAGTCAGAGACACAGTACAGCCTCCCAAGAAGCAAGTATCATGGAGTACAGGTAAGCCACGGGCCATGTACCCAGACAGATTAATAGAAATGGGTTTAGTTAAGATGAGAAAGCTAGCTAACAATAAGCCTGAGCCATAGGTCAAACAGCTTGTAATTAATATAAGCCTCTGTGTGTTTCTGTGGGACTGTGGGTCTGTGGGTCTGGATCATAGGCCAGACAGGTCAGAAACTCACTACAACAAACATCCATGCTCAAGGATATAAGGTAAGATCTGTGTTTTTTCATTTTTCTAGGAAGGATGGGAAATGTTTTTTCTTCAGCAGTCTTTGTGTTTAATCATTTCAGAGACATAGACATAACCACGTTGGAGTAAAACAAACAAACAAAAATCTCACTATGTTTTAGACTCAAAGAAAATGAAAAGGTAAAGGTTAGGCATGTTTATGATAAGTAGACTTTAGCCATGTAATGGACTTCAAAAACTACTATTGTTACTAAGTTTTCAGATTAGGTCAATATGGTTTTCTTTTACATCAAAAGAACACCTCCTCCAAAGCAGCAGGAAGAAGAAATGGCCACGGACACTAATTTATTTCATTCTTCCTTGCTGCAATCTTTCTATATTTATAGAAACAGGGTTTTGTTGTTGATTAGGGGTTTTGCCCTATTGAAATATGTCTTCAGGATATGTATATTTTTTAAATGACTAACATGTTTCTAGTCCAAGAGGAAATACAAAACCAGACTGGGTGAAACATCATCTTCCAAACAAATTTTAACTTTGTGTTTAATTTGTTTCAAGCATTTTTTTTTAAACAGGGAATTTGTCTCCAGGCAAAACCCTTAAAAGTTAGTTTTGAGCCAACATATGTTATAATGGTTGCCTGAAATCACTAAATATTTTAGTAGCATTAACTTAAATTCATTTGCACACTATTTCATATGCAAAACTTCAGACAAGCGTAGTATAGGAAAATTCTTTTAAGGTACAAAGCTGTTCCTTCTGGATTAAGTAAACAGAGTGCCTTCCCCTTTAGTAAATTACTATTTCTATGTGTTATCAATCCAATTTTTTACCTGTGTTAATGGATATCTTAAGTCTTACCTAAGTCTGCAAGACTCTGAAGGAAGTCTAAACAATTCTGAGCGATTTAGAGTAAAAGGCCTATTAACAGGTTCAATGGGAATTCTCTCTCCTAGAGGTAGTATACTTTGCCTGCTTTGTCCAGAATGACAACTTACTGAGCCACCCATTTTTCAAACACTAAACCATCATTCCTTCTGTGCTCATAGAGGATGACACTCATCAGGATTTTGCAAGTATTTACTCTGCTTAAAATACTGTGCTGACTAGTCTTACCATGTGCCTTAGAGAGGATGATGACAACATCAACCAAAGCTAGGGATTTAAGAGCAGGTCATCCAGCTAGCAAGTAGGCAAGCCTCATGGGGTGCCAGGTATCATAGGTATTAATCATTAGCAACTGATTATATTTAAAAATTAATATTTATTAAGGAGTTTATATGAAACACTGATATAAAGATTGAACTGTAGGACAATTTTTGGAAAATTGGACTGGTCCCCGCGGCAGTAGTGATGGGTCAGATCTTTTCTCTCAAAACATGAAGGTAACAAAGAGGATGGGGAGACAGCGTGCACCCAGTCTTAGGCTGGCTTGGCCATGTTCTGTACATGGGTCCTCAAGACCTAAAGGCCACACCTGTAGTTCAAGGTAAATAATGCCTAATTCCCACTACAAAGTGTCACAGTAGAAGTTAGGCTTGTGCAACACTAAATTTTGACATACTAACTTTTGTGTAATTCTGTATAAACTTAGAGGACATTAAATCACTCCCGGTGGCTGGGAAAAACTATGGACCATGAAAGCAAGTTGAATTCTTACTTTCTACATTTTCTTTGACTGGAATGGGAAAGTGTTTGTGTGTATATAGGAACACATACTGTGCTTCGGCAAGTGTGTAGAAATCAGGGGAAAACTTGTAGGGATCAGTTCTCTCCTTCTATACTGTGGAACCAAGGATCCAACTCAGATTGTCAGGATTAGTTGTAAGTATCTTTACCCACTGAGCCATTGTTGGATCCAGATGAAATGAATTTGAACTAAAATTTACTCTGAAAATATTCTTTATTCATGCCCCTTTATTTGTAACTTATGGAACATGATTTTTTGTTTTTAACAGTACGGAGGAATTGTTAATTTTATTTGCAATTAGTGACTTCAGATTTCTCCATTGCATTCTTTCCTTTCTCAGTCATGAGAGAGTGAATGCTCTTTTTCACCAACTCTCTAAATGTTTCCCTTTGGGACACAATCTTTTTCTCTTTTACATTTTCATAAATTCAATATTCAGAACCCAGAGAGAGCAAGAAACACATAGATGTCAAGTGGAAAGAAATCATTCCAACCTCACATATCTACGTGTATTTTTCTGCACTCTCAGAACCTCCCAATTAGACCTGGTCTTGATTCTCTGGCAAGTCTCAAGAACTCTCACAATCCTCAAATTATCATCTAATATTCTTCCCATAGGAATTTCCCAGGAACTTCCTGAATCCATACAATCCTAGGACCCAAGTAAGAGCCCCATTTTCTGACATAATTTTAAAGTATTCTTCCAGCTGGATTATTTTGGAATATATTACAAATTGCAAGACCCAATATTCATTGCTATGCCCTCCCAAGATTTTTTAATCATTGGGCTGAGGCGAGTCATTTTAGTATTCATTACACCTAAGGCCAATCTTGCTCAAATTTGGAATAATAACTGATGGTGTCTGTTTTTTGTATGTTAGATCCTTTGTATCACAGTCCTAATGTTCTTGAGCAGTTCCATGGCTTTAGCCTTTCTCTACCATTAAAGTGAAACAAAATTGCCAAGTGAAGAGGCCCTAGAATACAGACAATCCATTGGAATGAAAATGCTAGCCCTGGTCGTCTTGAAACTTATCTGGACTGGACATGTGAATATACTAGAGGGCAAATAAATTTCTCAGCATCTTGTCAGGACAAGATAAATATAGAGGGAAGACAATAGCAAACTATTTCAAGGCAAACTAAAATGAGCAAATTCACAAAGCTCTGATAAGTGAGCAAAAACAACAAGCTTTGATCAATTAATTTGAAAAGCAGTTTCTTTTCACTTGATGTGATTATGTGACCCTGTGCACACAACCTCCAAAGACAAAGAATTTTACAACAAACTGGGATACTTTAGTCATAATGCCATCTTTGGAAAAGGTCAGAGTAGAAAATATGATCTTTATAATTTTTGGGTACCTAAAAGGCCAATTATCTATTAAACAACTATAAAGAGTGATCATTTCAAGAAAACACTAAAAGAGTCTTTAAAAATAGTCAGCAGATTCCAGTGATTTACGTCATAAAGCAACAGACTATCTTAAGTAACACATGGACAATAAAAGCAAGCAGATGTTTGTGCTCTACCCAGGGCACTAATGGAAGTGCTATGGCACTGTGTCAAAGTGGAGTTTGCCATCATCTGAATTACCCACTAGAGCTTTAAATAGAGCTGCACAACTGAGCTGCACAACTGGTAAGCTTTCCCCAGACACTCTGAGCATTAGTCCTTGCTGCAGGTAAGAATCAATAATTCACTGTTAACACGCTGTGTCAAAACAGTTTTCTGAAACAGGCCTTGAGATATGTGATATACTATAATATGCAAACTTGTCCTAAAAGAAACAGTTACTCAGGTACTGAGTTATAAGCATAAGTTATTGTTTTAAAAAAAATCACAGTAAGTTGGATTTGGCATTTCATGCACAAGCTGCCTGGCAGTTACCAAGTGAGGCTCTTGTACTTTGGTAATATTTAACAATACAAATGGATTCACAGATGTCAGACTTTACTTCCCTCTCCCCTGCAGAAATGGAAAGCACTTTATAAACAGTAAGCCAGGTGCTGCTGGTTTAATGAATAACTCTGAGGAGTATGGGAGACATGTGGAGGATTAGCTTCTAAGGCCACTAGGCTATTGTTCACTGACCTAGAATAGCCATTTACTAACTCTGGAGAGGCCAGTCTCTTCTGTGGCACCTCTCATCTAAGAAGTCCTGGATTCCTGCCACTCATGCCTTTTTGAGGAAGGGATCTTTCTTTCTTTCTTTCCTTCTTTCTTTCTTTCTTTCTTTCCTTCTTTCTTTCTTTCTTCCCTTTTCTTTTATTGCAAAGTAAAATGCATTTATTCTCACAAGGTAGAAGATTAGACAAGTTTTATCATCTTCAAGGGACAGTTGCTCTTGATATATCCCAAGGAGGCATAGTTACTAAGCTATTCTCAGGGACCAACAATTGGTTGGACACTTTTGAATGTGAGCTAACAGTGCCCTCTTCTCCTCAATTATTCTTTCTTCTAATTTCCCAACATCTTTTGAATGATTTTGTTTATTGTTATTTTTACCTTGTCATTTCTTTCTTCATTTGCCTCTTTTGGTAATTTCTGAAAATTTAAAAGCATTTTCCCTAAAGTATCTTTCATGTCCTTTCTTTTTACTCTTTCAATTTCTGCCAGCTGTACTTTTTGTTTTCTAACAATGATGCCTTATCAATTTTCTTGATCCCTTTCATTATGGACTTCATTGTTTGGGATGTTTTTTCTGTGTGGGAGCAAGTGGGCAGAGAAGAGCATATTATTATTGTTTAGTACCTCCCTTCTTATATTTTCTGTTTATCACCCTGCCTTGCCTGTGACTTTGATCATTCAGTTATATCTAAATCATTACATATGGTCATAAATACACCATTTTCTTTTCCTGCTATATCATTTGTCAGACATTGAAAATAGTAATAGTGGCTGAAACTTTACTCTCCAAGAAAATTTTAAATGAGCACATATTTTTATATATAGTTACATGTAACAAACATAAATATATGTGTATATATTTATATATAGTTACATATAACAAACAAATATATGTGTAATCTACACAGAAATGTACATAAATACATGTAGCCATGTCTTAGCATTGATTATGACTCTACTAGATAAAATTAAGTATTGGCACAAGTGGGAATAATATATTAGAACAATCAAACCTTGGAGGCATTATTAAAATTTAGTTTTAATAAAATTAAATATATCTTATAAAATACACATATTTCATTCAACTAACTAATATTATATTTAGAAGTCTAAAGTTAACTTGTAAATTTCTGATCAATAACAACATTTGCATATAACACACACTAACTATACATATACACTAGTGTTTTCCTCACAAGAGATGGTAGGCCATCTATGACTGTGCAATTTAAAACTCATATATGGTCTTAGGCTACCAAAATGCATCCTTGAGTGAGTGGGGAAAAAAGTAAATTAAATAGACAAGTATATATTAAATAGGCTATTTAAGAGATATTTTAAATATCTTAAACATGTATTAAATAATTTATAATCTATAATCTGTTGGCTGAGCCCTTTTTCTTCCCTACTTTTACTCTTTCTAAGCAGAATAAACAGATCAGAAGGCTTGATGGTGTGTAAAGCTCATACTTTTATCTCTGCAAGAGCTTGACTTCTGGGTCTGGAAATAGAAGTTCTTGTCATTTTTTATTGATTGCAGTGTCTGATGTGACCTTCAACCTGGATCATTCTGGGACTTCTTTCATTATCTTCTGTCTAATAGCAAATGATTTGTGGGAAGGTACCTGAATTCTTGAACAAAATGAACTCGTTCTTTGATTTAACACTATCAAGCTCTGGCTTCCTATTTTTTCCATTGTGAATGGAGTAAACGCCATTGCACAAGCTGACTGGAAGTTTCTATGGACTGTGTATTTCTGCTTTAATGTCAGCAAAGCCAAAGCCAAGTTGGTCTCTAAAGTGAGAGTGGCAGTCTCTCTGGGAGATACAATTCAGATTTAAAATGGCTGTTTTACAAGGCCCTTATACCTTGAGATGCATTTGCACCAAAATGGGTTCTATACAGGAGAAATCACTAAGGTCTAGGGAATAGATGGAGTAGGAAGAGGAAGACAAACTTTCCAAACATGCCTGAGGTTTCTATTACAGATACCAACTTCCAGTCTACTTATGTGCTAACTCACCTCTCTCCCAAATCCTAGCTGGCATGTACAGAGTTGGATATCAAATGCTATAATCAAGAATCAGGCACTGTCCAGTTACCTTAGAGTTCACAGAGAGCTCACAATATTCCACCCAAATATTTTACAAATAAAAGAATTAGCCTCCTATAGCTCACAATATTCCACCCAAATATTTTACAAATAAAAGAATTAGCCTCCTATTCTATACCACATATTTCTATATGAAAATAAACATTTGTTGTGTATAAAAAAAATAGCCGAATAGGATTTTGATGAGAAATTCAGACATTTTATCAACCCAGTGAATTGTAAATGTGGCTTGTATCTGCATTTATACATAAGTGTACCCCAAATTGTAAGCATTCACTCAGGTTTAACAATAAAAAAGGACTTAAATAGCATATGCCAAGAACAAAGGGAAATAACAGAGCAAGACAGTGGGAGACTATTGGTAGTTACTTGCATCCTACAATGCCAGAACACCTGCAGAGAAAGAGAAGCTAATATTTGGAATATATAAACATTAACTCTTTCCTCCCCATTACCTTTCCATTCTCTAAGTTTCCTATCCCTCTGTAACTTGTACCACCTGAAGACTACCTTTAATATAAGAATATTTACAATCTAAAAATGAATTTCCAAAGAATAGACAGTGGAACTACTCACATCATATAAAAATTCTTATGAGAAAAGAATTCTAGAAAGACAGACTGGCAAAATCTTCACTCAGACCCTACAGGCAGCATGAAGGTAATCATTTGCCCATCAGTAAACAGTTGGATTACACATTCCTTAATCTTATAGTCCTCTTACAAGGGATAAGGGATCTTAGCTGTAAAAAGTCTAGCTTGTTATTATATGAGATATTTAAATCCAAGATGAGGAGAAGCTTGAGTGAAAAGGAAGGAATTCACCAAACAAAAGAAGGTAACAGTAGATCTTCACCTAGGAAAAGCTAGTGTTGAGTTCTCTGCTGCTACACCACACCACACCACACCACACCACACCACACCACACCACACCACACCACACCACATCACACCACCTCTATTACACTCCCAGGAAGTTACTAATCTCCTTCCAATTTTCAGCAGGAGTGAACTTGTGAGATTATAATTAACACCAACACCTGGATAAGACTTACAGAGAAGTGATTGCCACACATCTCTTTGTTTACTAGCAACTCTTAATGCAGATGTTTATAGCATAGTTTTAAAACATGGTATCTGAGATCTTACACTGCTTGTGAAGGGAACCATACCATGGTCTTTAGCCTTAAACTTATGCTATTTCTACTTCACCAGACTAGAAATAATTTATCTGCCTTCTTAAGACCAGGTTATCTTGCTTTACTCCAAACTTCAATGATAATTACACTATTTGTATACTTGTGTGAACTAAATTTGTACTGAAAGTTTTCTTTTACGTATCATTGTCAGTCACCACTTTCTTGTTCCATTTTTATTCAACTCTGAAATAACATAAAAAATGTATCTGCTTTTCTTTACCTCTAGCACCATGGCACAAGAATATGTAGATACTTTTTTTTTTTTCCTGGCAGCTTTCTTTGGTCCCATTTTCATCTACACCATATCACTCTGTTACCCCTTATATCTGTTTTCCATGTTACTGACAATGTGGACATTTTAAAGACAAATGTTATCCTTTATTGAAAATTCTCTGGTAGAATCTGGTAATTTCCTCTTCGTCTAGACACAATGGCATTGCCCTTCTTATTCTCCACTTATGAATCCATTTTTTATTGTTGAATTTCCTAACTTCTCACTGATTAGGTAAATATTCCTACTGTGATATTATGGCATGTGTGGCTCCAGATTAAAGCTTTTATTTCTTTCATAACACCTTTACTATTGGTCGTGTGATATTTTATTTGTGGTTATCTCTTATAATGGGATATTATCTACATAAATACAGGCTCCACCTAGGTCTTAGTTTAAGGTAATAAATATTGTTAAATAGACATTGAATGTCTCCTTTGCACTTGAGAGATTTATTTCACCTATAATTTTCATTTTATGTATGCAGATGAGGCAGATACAATTTTAATATTTAAGTCTAAATATACCTAAAAGTGTTTTCAATAAATGTAGATCAAAGTAGTGCCATCTAAAAAACATTTTAACACAGATTCATGTTTTTTTCTGTCAAGTGGGTATATAATTAAGAGATGGTGCTCAAGGTTCAGTGAAAATATTTATAATATAGGAAGCATTTGATCTACATTTGATAAATCTTCATCACTCAAGTACCATAATGGTTTCTATTTCCTTTAATAAGGAGTGAACTCCTGCTAGAGCATGTCAGCCCCTGAGACATACTTCCTCTGTATTGGGAACCACATAACATTAAATGTTTCATTCTGCTAGGATGGGATGTGGTCATGAAGACTAAGGGAAGCATGATACCATGAAAAAATACAATCTTAGGATCCCCGAAAACCATTCCTGAAGCCAGGGAGACATTGTTTTTTACAGGAAAAACTTTTTTCACCAATGAATTTTCTAACCTAGTCCTTCCAGTTATTGCTGGTGAACGGTTTTCAAGGTATTAAATTAATAGACATGAAATAAGCAGTTTTTTGTTTATAAAATGTGTGACTTCAGGGGAAAGTCCTCAAAGGTAGAAACTCATATTCAGTTAACATAGACTGCAACCAAAGTCTTAAAAAAAGAGTCTTAACTGTCAGATCCTTGCTCTAGTACTGTGCTATCTTTTATATATGTTTACATATGTACGTAAAATTTCACACTAAATTCTCATATGAGAGAAAATGTAGCATTTGTATTTCTCATTCCTGATGTTTTTACAGTTTGGTGTTTTCTATTGTTTCTCTGTATGATACACTATGTATTTAATTTGTTCAAAATTCAAGTTTACTAATAAAAATTTATGCTGTATTTAAATTAAAAAAAAAGGAGTCTTAAACCCCAAACCTTACAAGGTGTGATGGCTAATCGCAGTTGTAAACTTGACTATATCTGGAATTAACTAAAATCCAAGCAGTTTGGTTTACCTGTGAAGAAATTTTCTTGAAACATTTGAAGTCAGAAAACTCACTTATAATCTGGATCTTTGAGGTAGGAAGATATACTTTTAATACAGATCTTTTGAGGTACAGATCTTTTGACCAGCAAGGCCTTTTGGACTGAATAACTATTGTATTCTTGGACTTTCTATCTGTAGACAGCCACTGATGAACTAGTCAGATTATAGTCTTTAAGGCCTTTAAGACACTCTAATAAGTCTCTCTCTTTCTATCTCTCTCTTTATATACATATATATATATATATATATATATATGTAAAAAGCAAAACAGATTTGGTGCAGACAATAGAAGCTACTGCTATGGAATAATGCTGTTGTACATTGTAAAGATTTGTTACTCATATTGTTTTAATAAAATGCTAATTGGCCAATAACCAGGCAGGAAGTATAGACAGAACAACCAGATTAGGAGAATTCTGGGAAGAAAAAAAGCAGAGACACAGTTGCCAGTCACATACAAAGGAAACAAGATGAGAATGCTAGACTGAGTAAAGCTATCAAGCCACATGACTAAACACAGATAAGTATTATGGGTTAAATTAAGTGTAAGAGCAAGTTAGTAACAAGCTTCAGCTACTGACCCACCATTTACTAGAGTATTAAGTCTCTGAGTCAATTATTTAGGAAGCAGCTACTGGGTATTTGGGAGTTCTTGGCAGGACAGAAAATTCCAATTACAAGGTAGGTCCTGTTTTGTTGAAGCACAAATTTTATATTAGTTAAGTGGATTATCAGTGTTATCTGCTCCTACTTCTTCAATCCTACAATTGTTTATTGGATGATGCCTAATCTACCATTCATTCCAGAGGCAACCAATATGTATTGACTGACTTCATGTCCAGCATCATAACACATGTGTTCACAGACATTTTTAATATTATAAATGCTTAATAAAGTACATATTTATATACCCATCAATAGCTAAAGAAACCAAATTTTCAAGAAGTTTAAAAAATCACATGGTACTTCTTATCATCCACAGCTTCAGAAGAAACTTGAGAAATACTACTATTATTTTGTTTCATAAATTGAAGCCAAGGCTATCAGTTAAAGCAAACTTGTTATCTGTTTTCTGGTAGATTATATATTGTTTTGTTCCCTAAGGCAATACATAATAAATATGTTGGTGTGGATAAAAATAATTGTACAGTTAGATATTTCGGGGGGAGCAATAATTTTGGTTTAGATAATCAAGACCTCTGTTGTAGAACAATAGCCATAAATAGTACATTTCCCAGCTGAAGCTATTTGACAAAAATTTATTTTTGTCACATGTTAAAACTAAAACTGTCAAATTGAGTAGGCTCTGCTTAATTTCATTTCTATCTCAAGCTGAAACAAGTAAAGAACAACCCACAAGAGAATATGACATATTCTGTCATACACAAGTCAAGGCATCCTGAATGCAGATTAAGTACCAGGCATATCTGAGAATATTCTATTCTCAAGGCATATACAGGGAGGGGATGGGGAGTTGTGGAGAAGAAAAAATGACCTGATGTGGCAGGAGGAAGAAGGGACCTTGAATAAGGATATACAGGGTTTGAAAAAAATTCAGAGGGAAAGTTGAACACAAAGTAAATATATGTGTAGCAATCTTATTTCCATTATCACCCTTGATAAGTCATGCTTATGATTTTTATCTTCTTCATAGTTATTGTTAACTTATCAGCATTTTAAATTCATCTTACTGATTTTCTTGATAAATGCAAAATAAAGAAGTAAAAAAAAAGAAAAAAGAGAATATTCTATTCTCAAGAGCATCATTGTCTATTTTTATTTTTATGTTAAAATTAAAATCAACATTAACTAAACCCTTGTCATCTAAGATATGAGTTTTGTTGTGGTAGAAGTCACAGCGGTGGTTCTTGTCTATTTCAAGAGACCTACTGCTAGAATTCCTACCTTAATGACTCGTGGTGGTGCTGAGTCACTATCCAAAGCACTTGAACTACCTAGCCCTCTAGCAATGCCTCTTTGTGTATGGTGCCCTCTACATACTTGACAACCCAAGACAAAAGTCAGTTTTAATTTGATATGCTGGGAATGGAATCAAGGGTAGCATGCAGACTAATCAAACATTCTACCAAAGAATGTCCCCCAAGAATGACACAGTGGTATTGAAAATTACATTAAAAATATAAAGTAGTAACACCCAGTCCTATTTCATTTTAGAGGTTGCCTGAAGTGAAATTCTAGTAGTCTCTTTCCTCTGTCAGCACATGAACTTCCTTGGCATCCTCTTACATGGATCTTATCTGGTTATTCAAATTATCTCAGCATGTCAGTTAACTGTCCAGTGCATAGCTATGTGTTTTAGCCTTGAGATAGGAAGCTCTTATTTAAAGGTTGCTCAGTAAAAGAAGCAAATAACCAAATTACTTAGCAGTAAAACCACATTTCACAGGTTGCACACCATTCACATTAGGAGATTTCTCTGTATGTTATTATCTGTTGCACAAATACACGGGTTCAAATTCGTCTGTCTCTTATATACATGTCTTCCCTTCAGAGTCCATAGCATAGGACTTTAGAAGGCATTTGATAAATCTTTGCTAAATGAATGTTATGTGAATTAAAAATGCAAAATGTTTTTAAAAGGTAACTGTCAAATGGTGGGCAGAGAAAGCTAATCTAAGATCACAAAGATAACAGAATTTAGTACAGATTTTGGTACATTGTCCAAGTAAGGTACTTTCATTTAATAAATAACTTTTTGAAGTCCATGTTTTATTTATGTTCATTGCCCTTGAACTAAACTACACTGGTAATAGAAGAATCCCAATGAAACACTGACGTGAAAAAGAATAATATAAGTAATAACAAAAAGCTGGCTACAAAAGAATCTCAAGAACAAAAACCACCATTAGGTTTTCAAAATGTCTTTAAGGCTGTAACAACAACAACACACAGAGAGAATATATGTAACACATTCATTTGAAATTAAATGACATAGATAGAGTTCACAAACTCCAATGCTCTCAGGAAAAATAATATAAATTAGGATACCCAAGGAGAACAAATTTATAACATTTTAATTTGTTTAATCAGTATCATAGGCCTGAATTGTTATTAGCATTTTCTTTTCTTTTACACATTATAACAAGTATAGAAAATGATCAAATTTATGCAGGGCATTAAGAAAATGGAGGTCCAAAAATCATCTTCAAGGTATGCTGCATTGATGTTCAGCTTGCTGACCAAGATGCCAAGAAATATAAATGAGTATTCATGTGTGCAACCCACTTATGAGCAATGCTTGGCACCCCATCTACTGGCCAGCTTTTTCTTAAAGAATATTTCCTGAGATTGTCAGACACCCCACAAAAAGAGGCCCAGTCCATGAACTATTAGTAAGTTTATAGCTAACTATACTCTATAGGGTTCATACCACACTTCTTTTAGAAATTCACAACTTACAAAGATTCCAAAGTTATCAGAAGACCTATTCCCCACCACCATGCTCAGGAATTTTTAGTCTTTTTTAAGATTTCAAAATGCAGGTAACTACCATCTCATAGTTCTAAGGATGCTGCTAAATGGTTGTACCCTTCAACCAGAACATAGCACCAGTGACTTGATGGTTAATGTAAAAATATAGCATTCTAACTGTCTTTCATTGGAAAATAATTTGGATACATTTAGAATTTAATCTTCAAGATTAAATCCATGTGGAACTCTGATAGTGCTAAAGTGACCCGTTCCATAATCAATATTGCTACCCCTAAATGAGCTTGTGAGGAGCCTGGAATGCATAGATGCTACACATAACACTTCCAATCATCTACAGGAACTCATACCACAAGGAGATTTGTAATTGTGAAATCCAAAATCCTTATGAAGATCCTCACCCTCTGTGGCCCAGAAGGCTTTTATGTCTTCCTGGTTATATATTTCCTTGGCTGTTAATGTAATTAGTATATAATAACAATGTACACATCCACTCACAGGAAAAATGGTAGACATGCCAGTTGATTTGGCTTGAGGCCATCTCATCAGCAGCATGGTGAGGCAACCTGGTATTAAACCATCTGTTATTAAGGGTATATTTTCAAATAGTGTTTTGTGTCTTCTCAGTAACTCACCCCCACTGATAACATTTTTTTCCTAGCAGCAGTGTGCAGATATCAAGCTTTAAGTATCTGCATTGTTCCCTAACTGCTCATGCTATTTAGCATTTTATTTAATAAAATATCTCCCAAATGATACACTCTTCTTTGCCATTTTTTCTCATGGCAGTGAGAAAGCAGCATTTAAACTGTGTTACTGAACATAATTGTACTCATTAGAGTCAAGGACCCTAAGTAAAATTGGCCAGAGCTTTTGTCCTTATGAATAGCCAGCTGCCAATCTGCATTAAGTCTTGCTACAAGCAGAAGAGTAGAATATGATTTACAATTAACAACAAAAAAGTGTTTCTTCTTTTAAATGGGTTTTCATAGATTATTTTATTTAGAGAACTAACTCCTCATCATCGCAAATCTACAGTCAGGTCCTCATTGCCACCTGTTGCAGTCAGCAAAATTCTGCCACACAAATTTTTAGTATCAAGTATTGAGCATGACAGAAAAGGACAATATTCCTTTGAAAGATGAGCAGCCATGCCATTTAACAAAACTATCCAAGGCAACTCATTCAGAAAATCACCTTGTCTTACAAAAATAAAATTTACAAATTTGTACTTTAATTTAAATCACTTTTGAAAAATATAAAAAAATAACTTTAATTTTAAAACTTTCACGTATGCCTCAGAACTTGGTAGAAACAGGTTTTTGATTTTTCAAATTTCCTTTCACAGTTGCCTTTTATAATTGACTCTTCCCAAGTATAACTAAAATTTCCCTCTAAGTTTGCTAAGCACTTTCACATTCCCAAATTTAATTACATTCAGACTGAGAGTTTTATATATGTATAGAGCACAGCCAATTTTTAACTCAATTGACCACAGTGCCCTTGACATAATGCCTTATTCATCACATTTCCACCTTATATAGAAAGAGGCACATGCAAGTTGTCAAAATGCAAAAATGAATTTCTATATGTTGTCTAGAACAAAGGAGCTAGCTCTGCTTTTTTTATTTTTCTTTCCTTGCTATCTCAGAAGGTGTCCTTTATTACATTTACAGGATCCAAGTAGTTTGTTCCTCGGGAATGAAAAATTATAGCTTCAGACTGCCTTTTTTAAATGACAAATTCTGTTTCTTGACTCTGGCTGTGGATTTAAGAATCCTTCTCAGATTTACTCTTACTTCTTGGGGATTCAACGTTCCTCTCAAAGCACTCCTCCAAACTCTTCTGCACTATTTCAGAGTGCAAGAAAGATGAGAAAGTTTGCTCATCACGATGGTTTGGAAACTCTTGCTTAGTAAAAACACTTTTGGGATGTCTAAGGTGTTAGAATTATTGCCTCGGTATATTTTTGATGTGCAAAGACAGCAGAGAAAGTTGGCTGGAGGTACGGCAAAGCATTGTTTGTTCAGGAAGAAGCTGTGAGGTTAGAGGCTGAGCAAAGCCTCTCCCTCTGCTTCCTGGGTGAGAACAGCAACAGCGAGGCGCGCCCCTTAGCAGAAGCAAGCAGAGAGAGAGAGAAAGCAGTAAGACTCACCGGCGTCCCCATTTTTCCCAGGAAGGGGGTTTGTTCGTCAATGAAAGCTGGAAGAGGCAAAACTGTGGGTCCTTCAAGCAGGCTGCTCCGGGCAAGTACCAGCTCTGCTCTTCGCCTCGGATAAGCTGAATGACTGGGGCGTTCAGGAAGCTTGCTCTGTCCAGCTGGGAATCGCTCCCCCTCTCCAGGGTGTGTGCTTACATGCCTCTCAGTCAGGGAAAAAAAAAATGCCAAACCCAGGTCAGCCTAACAGGTTTCCTTATATAGGTAAACATGAATTGCATTCCTGGTGAAAGAAGTTAACTAGGATCCCCCAGTAACCTGGTTAACTCTATACTTGCCAGAAGGGCTCAGAGTCAGTTGGCCTGCAGAGGGTTTGGTTGCAGTACAAAGGGATTTGTGGGATTTAATTAAAATCATCTTTATCCTGGCAGTCTGCAAAAAAAAAAAGATGGCCCTCTTAGTGTAACTAAGACTTAACAACTAATATTTTATATTATGCACTGTGATCAATCTTATATTATCAGAAGGCACTGTAAGGAGAAAAATCAAAGTATAGGTTATCATAATTTGTCTCTTATGATTTTAAAAATAGGGAAGTTAATTTTGAGATTATTTTCAAGGAGGTAAAACTTGTGACATAAAGAAAATGAGAAGAGAATAAACATGAAACAAGGCACAACTGACTTATTTGAGCATAGCAACTAAGCTATTCAACTTACAATACAATATAAGCACTTAAAAGTTTATTTCCTTTGCAATGCAGTGGTTGCTCATGTATTTTTGATGGGTAAAGTATCAGTTTAATGATATATATATATATATATATATATATATATATATATATATATATGGCAGTAATAATCTTCCCTAACCCACATAGCTTAAAATAGAAATATAAGATATGTGAATTTGCATGATTACATGTAAAAAATTCTTGAGAAATTTCAGATTTAAGAAAATAAGTATATCTTCAAGTGAGCTCTAAAGATGGAAGGCTTAACTTTAGTTCAAAATACAGTTTAAAATATGATATATTTAGATTTTCCAATACTTGACACTTTCTCTATACTTTTATCTACATCATAGTAATGTTATAATTCATTCTCATTGCAATCTATTTCACTAAAGACTTAATTAGAAGTAGATGTAATAAAATATAAGATTTTCATATGTTTTTAATGGAGATTAGGACTGTCTAATAAGTATAAGCCATCCTTAAAAGAATCACTTGCTATTATTTTGTTCACCAGCTGACTGCTCCTTGAGTAGTAACAATATTATTAAAAAATACCTTAGTGTTGTTTGGTTCCCTGATTCAGAAAGGAGAAACAATGGATGTTGACATGCCACTGAAACTAGCACCAATGCGAACCTATCACAAAGAATTTCTCTAATTACACAGTCAAGAAGAATAAACTTTGAAAAACGTTTCACTTTAAGCAAAGGCAATCACTCTTCTTATCTCCATAAAAAAATGCTGTAAGATGTCTATTTTCTTTTACAATAATAAAATGGGCACAAAAAGATAAAGTGATTAGTCTTCCAATATCCCAGGATCAGTTTGTCATAGATCCCACTAGTCAGATCTTCTAGAATTTAACTCCAATAGAATTTCTAAAATAACATCAGTTTTAAGACACAGAAGAACATTAACATGTCACTTTCCCATGTCCAAACTTACATCTAATATGTTCAGATAGTTTAAATATAATTACAAATTGACTAAAACATTTTCTATGAAGTCATAATTTATTGATAAGATGACTGTATTTGAATATCAAATAGAGCAGAAAATGAGATTAGAAGAGCACATTTATTAAATAGAAATTTGTGTTGTAAAATACCATGAAAATACATCTTTGATAGTACTGAATACATTTTTTCTATTTACAGGATACATAGCTTTGTTATATCAAGTTAATAACCATCTTGATTCCTCCATTGAAAGGCATATTAGTATGTTCCTTTTATAGGGTTTTCACTAATTTTTAAAATCTGATGTCATGCTAGATACTTGCTTTTAATACAGTCTATGTATGATCCTGTACCCCTTATATCCTCATCATTAAATCTCATAATCTCATAATGCTGAAGCAAGTCTGTTTATGCAGGAACTTTAGACTTGATTAACATGTTGTTTCAAGACAAAGAATGCATTTTTTTCCAGGAGAGACTAAAACTTTAAATGTCGTAAGCTGGCCTCCAAATTTATCCTTGAAACTCTTAATAAATAATTGTTTAGGTTTTAAATACAAAATACTATAGGTTATAATTATTAAGTTAGAAGTTCAAGATTTGAAATTGGGCTATTAAAGTAGCTTATTTCAAAGAGGGAACATAACTCTCTGTGAAGTCCAGTTTGAATATCTCAAGAAATTGTTTAAGAAAAGTAGTGTCACTAAGGAAACATGAATTCAAGCTCACCATAGAGGACCCCAAAGAGAGAGTACTTACAGCTTAGCAATTACACTATGCCAAAAAATAAAATAAAACAAAACCTCACTTATGGGAAACTGAATGAAATACAGGACTTACTTGAAGTATAGAAAATACCATTGTGGTCTAAAGAAAATGTCGGGGGATACAACTTAGAAATTCACAATGATTTTTATCTAATAAGTAGTTGAGTTACATTTCAAACCTTGGTCCACTGGACATTGAAATGCTTTCCATTTCTACTGCACCTCAATGACAATGGGAGAAGATTCATCTAATCTAGTTTTACTTTTTAGATGTAAGATTTTGTGCAAGTTGCTTCAAATTTCTGATTCTTACTTACAAAGTGAAAGCAGAAAAAAGTTCCACATTTCACAGATTTCTGGAACAATCTTATGAAATTTCTTGTCCGCAATTACAAACATACCTCACACCAATGATACTTCTTTAGTCCAAATATTCATCAATGCTCTAGGTAAATAGTCTACACATACAGTGCTCATGGAGCTATTTGACTTCAAGAAAATACTATTTACATCTAAATTGTACAATGTGGAACTGTAACACAAGAATGTCTAACTGAAGATCTGCATTATTACAGGAATATTACTATATGGATGCCATTCATGTGGACATTCTCACTAAGAATAGTTTAAGTATGTAAACCAACTAAAGGTTGATCTTATCATGATTGAACCTTGTAGAGTGAACCAAATAAACATGAGAGAAGAGTAAACTATAGTTAGTCAAATCATGAGGATGTCCTCTTTTTTCTAACAGTTAAAGAGGGTCAATCCAATCAAAAAGCAAGTTGATGGTACTCACAAAGTTGGATGCTCAGTAGATTTTTACTAATTATGTACAAAGGTAATGAAAATCCCAGAATCCTATAGCTAGTTAATAGAAAACATATGTTCAATTCACTGTTGTGCAAAAACAAACAAAGAAACAAACAACCATTTAATTGGCATGTTCTATGTCTAAGGGGCTCATGCAGGATGCAGGACACATACAAAGTAGGATACACAGAAAATAATAATGGTCTCTAGTTTTAATAAAACTGTCTAGAACAAATGATAGGATGAATATCAACCAGGATAGGTGAGATTATGCCTGAGTAACAAGTGATCACCAAATCTCAATAGTTTAGAGGAACAAAGGTATATTGTGATCATCATATCTCAATGATTTAGAGGAACAAAGGTATATTTCTCATTATGTTGCATGTTTCCACAAGTCAATAGGGATGTCTATCCATACCTACTCAGAAAATATGTGAATGTGTCACTGTTTCCAACATCTACTTTTATAGTTGCTGAGGCAGGAAATAAGGACTTGATGAATCATGCACTAGCTTTTGAAACATTAATGGATTAATCTAAACCCATTGATTTTATTTGAGTTCACCATTTAGCTCTTACACTGAGTGCAAAGGGATCTACTCAGTTAATCTTTACCTTAAAATGCCAGTATTTCTCAAAAATAATTTTGAACATGCATACCTAATTCAACTCAGTCACTTGAGTGATAAAATATAAGATAAACTGAATTAATTTGAAGATGATGACAAATTGAATAGCTAACATCTTGAATGACTATAATTCAAACTGATCTTCAAAAGCAGGAAATGAAATGATGTTAAATAGTGATAAATAGCAGGTTAGAATTTAAAATATAGAATATACAAAGCACAGCATGCCCAAGCTACAAACCACAACCACTGAACAGCTTGGGATCAGAAACACCCTGGACTGACTCCTTGGATCCCATTCCCCCTAGAGGAACACCCGACTCACTCTTGAGGGAGGGGGGAGAAAACTGGATCTGCCAGGAGTGGAGACTGAACTAAGCAATATTGGGTCAGTGGGACCATGGGACTGCCTGCTGCCTGCCCAGGGAGGGGATAGGGATTTGTGGAGAAGAAAGAATGACCTGATGTGGTGGGAGGGGGAAGGGACCTTGAATAAGGATATACAAGGATAGAAAGTGTGACTTCTTTGTTCATAGTAATAATAATAAAAATATAGAATATACATATATAAAATATTCTATATTTTAAATATAGGAAAAATTATAATGAGCTAATGCTACCTTGTGAACTGAATACATATTGGTAGTCTACTTTTATTTTTATATGTTCATAAAATATATTATAAATATGATAGGGGCTGGAAAAATCTCAGTAGTTAAAAGCGTACTGCTCTTGCAAAGGGCCTGGATTTGGTGTCCAGTACCCACATCTGCATCACAACCATCTGTAACTTCAGTTCCAGGAAATCTATTGCCCTCTTCTGTCCTTCATGGACACTAAGCATGTATATAGTGTGCATACATAAGTGCAAAAATTAGAGCACATAAAATCTTTATAAAAATATAGTGGTATTAACCATGTGAGAACAACTATGAAGATAAGTTATTTCTAAATATTGCTTCTTAGATCCACAAATTAGTAAATCAGCTTGTTCAGAAGCAAGATCAGAGATTTTCAAAGGATATAGTTGTAGATTGGGGATTAGAATTTGTTTTATAGAAATAAATAATACTTTCAATTTTGCCAGTGAAGCCTCTCTCTTGTAACTATTGAATTCATTTCTGCCACTGTGGTCCTGAGCAGCCATATACAATATATACAAGAATGTGTGCCTATGTGCCAACAACACAAACAGGGCAACAGATTTTGATTATACACAGACTCCTGTTTTCTACATTATAATTATTTCAAAATAATGAGGTTTCCAAAATGATTGCAAGTGTCACAAATGCAGGAGGGATCCAATGTGAGACATTTTCTTATGGGCCTTATTCTTTGCATAATGCTTTCTACAAATGTCCCAGTAAATAAGCTGGTTAAATAGAGTAGATTAAATTAATCAAAACGCCACTACTGCATGAAAGTTCTTAATATTCCAAAATAAATCATAATAAATCATTTGTTAAAATTTCATGAATATAAAATCCAAGATATAATTTACCTTTCCAATTGTCAAATAGTTATTAATTATATTTTCCCCAACAAAAATATTACTTACAAGGAAATATGAAAAATACAGAAGAGAATTATGAAAATGGAATTAGAAACAAGAAAAGCTTAGGAAGCAGAATATATTCACATAGAAGTTTTATCATTTTTTTTACAATTTCTTAATAATTGTCCAAGAACAATGCAGCAAATGTCATCTTTTGAATGATGACATTTTCACAGATGAAGATAGAGACGAAAAGTTGTCACTTGTCCAATGCCAAGGTAGTGGTGATGAAGAAAAAAAAGAACTACATCCTTTTCATTTCCAGTGCTACAGCCTGATAAATGACAGGTGTGTAATGGCAGAGACACAGGACAACATTGGCCACAAATATTCTCTATAAAAGTGAAATTGAATATAATATAAACAACACTCACATGTGAAGGTTGTGTGTTGTCTTCTTTCCTAAACTCTTTGATGGTTTCATACATTTGTACAATTAATTTTAATTATTTTCATGTACATAAACACACACACAGACAAGCCTATTTCCCTCTCATCCTCTCCTTGATCCACTGAAACTTTTCTTCTGTACAAGACCCCTCCCTCACTTATATATCTTCAATGTGTGTGAGATCCACTGAGTTTAATTATTTGGGGGTTGCCTCAATTAAAGCACAAAATTCCACATGCCACATTTCTTTCCAACCCCTAGTGGTCTCCACAGATTTTTAGGCTTTAATTCAATCTGGTTTGTAGCTAGCCACAGGCTCTCCCTTTTGATGAAATTCTGAAAACTGATTCATAGACATGGATAAATGTCAAATATTTCTGATTCTTAACAGTGGCCATTTCTAAAGAATTCTTTTTACCTCAACCCTACTACAAGATAGAGGCACCTGCTGCCCAGTTCATTTTAACTATGTCATCATTATCAAGTTAGATAATTTGTTGTCAGAGGCCCATCCTGAAAATTGAATATTTAAAATAACAGCATCTCTGACATCTACGCAGCATTTATATTCATATTCTAAGTCATAACAACAAGAAATGTTTTTAGACATTACCAAAGATGATAGAACATAGAAAATACAGCATAGAGCATATAACATACCCTAAAAGCACAACAATTATCTGCTTTGGGAACTGGATTACTATATTAGCTTAGTAGTCTTTCCTCTTTCTTCCATTCTTTATACTCTACATTCACAGCACATAAATATAGTATCTTATAACAGTATGTACAAGCTTATGTTAGTTATTAATTAAGACAGTTAAGATACAATGTAATTTCATTCCAATGGTGCCAGAGTTCTTCCCAATCTGTCTTAGGCTAGGCCTCTAAACTAATACTGTAGTACTATATGTGCTCATACTGAATTTCCTTTTCTTTATCCAAGGTATTCATGTTGTTCAGATGGAAGGGAACTTTGCCCATAATGTTGTCTAAGTCAGAATTGTGCATCTGCTGTGATAGGCAGAATGCTGACCTCATAAAGTTGTCCCAGTCTTAACCTATACAATGTGTGAATAAATTGGACTATATGGTAAAGGATATTAAAGTTGTACATGGAGTCAAAGTTGTTAATGAATAACCTTTAAAATCTCCTGTAAAACATAGACTGAATACTAACAACTCCTAAGAAATCTTCCAAATTTTTCAGCCTAGATCTTGACTACTGAACCATCTATCCATATAGACAGTGTAGCTTTTGGGTTTTCAACATCTCCATATATTGATGAAGTACCAACCAGTATTGTACAATGCAATCTACTAAATATTGCTAGTTCCAACACAGATGAAATAACTATAATCCAAGGAATCAAGGTGGTTTCTAAAAGCTGGCAAAGGTCAGGGACCAGATTTTCTCTTAGGAGAAGAGTGACATAACAACAGAGCTCAGCTGACACATTGACTCTAAGCCCAAGAGACTGGGATTGGATTTTTGACCTTGAAAATGCTTAGGTAATATATTTGGGTTGTTTTTAACCACTGAATTTGTAATACATTATTACAGTGGCCATAAGAAAGTGATATATCAACTACTCTCATTGCTAACACCTCTACCCTAAGGTTCAATGCAAATGTCTTCTCCAGTATATATTTTACCTACTATGATAACCATTACTGACTTTATTCTCCTTTCCAACTTGAGTAGTTCCACATCAGCTTTCTCATTACATTCCTACTTATACTTCTGACTATTTGCCATCAATAGAGTTCATTCATTGCAAAGCAAAACTAAAAGCGAAAAAGAAAAAGTTCAAATCCACCTGAACAGAAAGTAGAAAACAATGACAAACTTGAAAAAATAAAATAAATGTGGTGGTAATTTTATACGCCTTGGGTCAGGAATGTTGGAGAAAGAATCAGGTTTGGATTAAGTAAAGAACGTTTGTGTTGGATGAAAAGAAATTTTTGATGGTAGTTGGAGAAATTGCACAAGGAAACACGCTGCCAGGAAGGGCCACAGAGGCCTAGATTGTGGCAACACTCACAACAGAGATTAGATAATGCGAGTCAGGAGAGTAAGTGGAGCTCAGCCTGCAGCATTTACTGGATGACCTGCTTGTTCTTCCTCCAGCTTGAAAATGTATGTAACACAAAGCAATGAATCACAGGACAACATCTGCATGTAATTGCATTTCTGTTCCAATAATAAATGTTTCAACTGCTATGCTATTTACGAAAGCTGTTATCATAAAGAGCCAAGTGGGGGAAATTCGAAACATAAATGCTTATCTTAAGAAACCTTTCCTTTGCAATCCTGTATCCAAGTACCTAGTGCCAAATTTGCTGTACTGTGTGAATTGTCTTGAGGAAGTTCTCTTTTTTAAATTGATTTCCAGGTGTTTGATTCCCTGCAAAAGCCCCTCTTGTCAGTCATGATTTTCATTATATTTTGAACCAAATGAAGACTAAGGACTAGAAATTGTTCATATTTCTTGCACGAACCTATTAGCTGAAGATTGGACCTACTACCACTCTTAGAATGTCATCTGTATCTTCTGGTTTTATTTTCATAAGTTTTGGATTTTCATATTTATTTGGGAAACACAGTGTGTTTGTGTGTGTGTGTGTGTGTGTGTGTGTGTGTGTGTGTGTGTGTGTGTGTTCATGTGTTCCAAATGTCATGGTACATATGTGGAGGTCAGAGGTCAAAGAAAAATTTATGGAATCATGGTTTCTCCTTCTACCCTGTGGGTTCTGTTGATGAAACTCGGATCTTCAGGCTTGGTGGCAAGTTCTTTTCTAAATGTATTTACTCATTCTACATCCCAACAGCACCCTCCCCACCATCTCCACCATCAGGAAGATATTCTCTGAATCCATCCATTTGGCTGCAAATTTTAGAATCTCATTTTTCTTACTGCTTCCCCTTCCCACTTCCCTTTCACTCTTCCCCTCAGCACTCCCCCTCAAGAACCCCTCGTCTGTAATCACTCCTAAGGGGACAGGCCATAGATGGGCATCAGCAAAACATGGTATATCAGGCTACCATAAGTCCAAGCACACACATACCCCACACACACTGTATTCAGACTGGGCAAGGCAATCCATCATGAGGAATAGTCTCCTAAGATACAGCCAAAGCACCAGGGATAGCCCCTGCTCCCAGTGCTAGAAGTCCCACAAATAGATCAAGCTACACAACTGTTTCTTATATGCAGAGAGCTTAGGTTTTGTCTCATGCAGGTCCCCTGGTTGTTGTTTCAAACTCTCTGAGTTCCTATGAGCCAGGCTAGGGGGTTCTATGTGTTTTCCTATGATGTTCTTGGTTCCCTTTTCCTACAATTCCTCCTCTTTCTCCTCAACAGGACTCTGAAACTTGGCCCAATGTTTGGCCATGGGTCTCTGAATATAAATTTCATTGGTCACTAGATGAAGGCTCTCCAATGACAACTGGGTAGTCACCAATCAGATGACAGGAGAAGGTCAGTTCAAGCTATAAATCTACTGCTGCCAGGAGTCCTAACTGGAGCCATTCTTGTAGACTCCTGGGAATTTCCTTTGCATCAGGCTTCTATCTGACTCTGTAAAGTCCCCCTTTCTAGTCATCTCTCTCAGCACTTTCCCCTCTGCTCACCCCCTCAATCATATCCCTTAAGTCCACATGCCCACCCAATCAGAGTCCAACCAAAAAGTCTCCTCTATTTCCCCTTCCCTTTGAGCCCTCCTTGTTACCTAGTCTCTCGGGGTCTGTGGATTGTAGCATGGTTGTCCTCTACAGTTAAAATCCAGTTATGAGTGAATACATGTTATGTTTGTTTTTTCTGGATCTGGATTACCTCACTCAGATGAGTTTTTTTTTTTTTTAGTTCCATGTATTAGCCATCATTTTTCTCTCATTGTTTTAAAGAACTGAGTAATATTCCATTGTGTAAATGTACCACATTCTCTGTTTTCAATTGAGTTGCATTTAGGTGGTTTCCAGGTTCTGGTTATTAAGGCTCCTATGAATATAGTTGAGCGAGTATGCTTGGGGTATAATTGAGTATCCTTTGGGTATATACCCATTATTGTTATATCTGAGTCTTGAGGTAGACTGATTTCCAATTTTCTGAGAAATTGTCATATATATTTCCAAAGTCACTGTACAAGTTTATACTCCCACCAACAGTGGAAGAGTGTTCCCCTTTGTCCACATTCCCTCAAGAATAGGCTGTCATCTGTGTTATTGTTCTTAGCCATTCTGACAGGTATAAAGTATGATCTCAGGGTTGTTTTGATTTGCATTTCCCTGATGGCTAAGGGTAATAAACATTTTTCTTTTTTGCATTTTTTTTATTATGAATAATGTCTCACTTTTTATCCATATATCACCTTGTTCAAACTCCCTTCCCTCTCCCACAGCTCCCCATCACTTTCTCTTCTCCACATCTCCTTATCTCCTTCCCAGCAAGGGGAGGAGGTCCCAAGGTCCCAAGGTGGCTTAGTTCAGCATCTACTCCAGACAGATCTGTTTTCCTCACCCCAACACCAAGACTGGTTCAAGTGTTCCTCTGGAGGGAATGGACTCCAAGGTATAGGTCCAAGGTGTTTCAGATTCCAAGCTGTTCAGTGGTTGTGGTTTGTAGCTTGGGAATGCTTTGCTTTTTTGTTTAGAGTCCACTAATGGGTGAGTACATCATCTTTCTGGTTTTGTGATACCTCGCTCAGGAAGATATTCTCCAAATCCATCCATTTGCCTGCAAATTTTAGAATCTCATTTTTCTTACTACTGAGTACTAATCCATTGTGTAGATAAACCACAGTTTGTTAATCCATTCTTCAGTTGATGGGTATCTAGGTTTTTCCAATCTCATTTTTCTTACTGCTGAGTAGTAATCCATTGTGTAGATAAACCACAGTTTGTTAATCCTTTCTTCAGTTGATGGGTATCTAGGTTTTTCCAGGTTCTTTCTATTACAAATAACGCTGCTATGAACATAGTTGAGCTAATGCCTTTGTGTTGTGAATGTGCGTCTTTAGGGTATATGCCTAGTAGTGGCATTGCTGTATCCTTGGGGAAATTGATTCCCAGTTTTTTGAGAAACCACCATACTGCATTCCAGAGTGGCTAATAAACATTTAAGTGGTTCCCTGTTGAGAATTCTCTGTTTAGGTCATACCCATTTTTTAAAAAATTGGATAGATTTATTTTTTTAATGTCTAGTTTCTTGAGTTCTTTACATATTTTGGAGTTCTGCCCTCTGTTTCTCCTTCCACCCTGTGGGTTCTGGGGATGAAACTTAGGTCTTTTGGTGACAAGCTCTTATATCTCCTACAGCAGCTGGCTGGTCCTACAACTTCTTCCTAATAAACAATGTAATCCAGACAAAGAAATGAAATGACTATACTTTCTTTCCTTCTGAAGAAGTGTAAAATAATTAGCAATCAGTGTAGAAAGCAATAGGAACTAAGAGACACTGTTATTTTCTCAGATCAGCCTTGTGTTTCTCAGCACCCTATAGTGGCAGATAGGCTTTCTATATGTGTTAGTACAAGAGAAACTGGCTATTTCCCATGAAATTCTCTAAGCCACCAGCTCCACCAGTAATGACTAGTAATTTTTTGTCATTTATAATTCCTTTTGAAGGAATGGAGTTTCTGAAAACTAAAGCAATTTGAAGCTTTAAACCCTTTGTTTTATTTTGTATTCATTTAACTCTATAAAAGTCACTTCTGTGAGCAAAGCACAAAAACTCTTCAAACCACACAGAAAGTGAAGTCACAGCTCTTAAATGGCAGCCCCATTCTATTTGCCTAGGCAGATGATTCAAGATGATGTTGCAATTGAAAGTTTTAAAAGCAAAACAAAAATTAGATGGCAAATGAAGCCAGTAGGAAACAGAAAAAGCAAGGAATAATTTGCTGATGGTATTTATAAAGCACATGCCTATTCCCCAATGTCTGTAAGTCCTAACTCCTATTACTAGGTTCTTACCTCATTAACACTGCTTAAAATATCAGAGTTGAATATTAAAATCAAATGAAATCTTAGAGTGGTCTTTTAGGAATATGAAAAACTAGAAATATACCACAGTTCTTCAGAGATATATTTGCTGGCCAGGGGAAGGATTTTGAGACAAGGAAGAATTGGATTGTTAGCACAGGTTGTCTTTGAATTCACTATCCCACTGCTTTAGCCTCAATAATTCTGTGATTACAGGTATAAACTACCAAGCTCAAGTCTTCAGAGTATCATAAATCTTAACATTTACTTATTGAGCTCATGTGAATATGTTCACGCATGTGTGTCATTGCATACATGTGGAGGTCAGAAGATAACTTGTAAGAGTTGCTTCTCTCCTTCCATTATGTCGATCCTGGGGATCAAACTCAGGTTGTTAAGATTAGAGACAAGTGCTTTTACCTGTTGAGCTCTCTAGCGTTATCTTTAGTAAATTATTTATATTCTAATCTATAAACAGTGGCTAAAAGATCAAATGGTCAACATATTGGCAGTTTAGAATTTCTTTACCCAGCCAGGTCCCCTCATCTATGGTACAGATGAGAGCAGAGTCAGATACAGAGAGCGTTCATCCCTTCATCAAAGAATAGTGAGTAAATTTCAGTATGTTAGGTAGTCATATATTAGGCTATATAAAAGCAGCATAAGTGAACCTTGGAAGAATTTTAAACCTTATGTTTTAGTGAAACAACATAAAACATCTCGTTTCTTCTTTTTTAAATTAGAGGCAGTGTGAATTCAGAAGTACTGAGTTACATAAAAACATCATGAATGACAAGTGATTTGCATAGCATGCATCTCTTTATAGTAGAATAAGAAAGGCCTTTATTCTCCCTAGCATAGGTTTCAAGCATATTACCTCAGTATAATCATGTGAAAACAACAGGAATATTCCACAAAATACCTGACCTGTCCTCCTCAGAACTATCATAGTCTTACAAACACAAAAGAAGAAACAGGCATATTATCACAGCTGCAGGTAAAGCAGAGAAATGTGATATAGCTCAATACGCAGTGTAGGGCTTTGCATGGGATTCTGGAACAGAAAGAGGACAACTGTTGGAAAACTAAAGAAATCTAAATAAACTAAAACATTTAGTTAGTAATCAACTGACAGACTTAGATTTCTTAATTTTGACAAATGTACTGAATAATGTAGTATACTCGCATTAGCAACAGCTAGGTGAAGGAATATGGAAATTCTCTCTATAATCTTGGTAATTTTTTCATTAATCTAACATTACTTAAACATTCAACAATGCCAAAATACATAAGAACAGCCAAATAGTATGCAGTAAGAGGCAATTATGACTTACAATGAATTGATTCAGGAATTTTGACTATATGATGGCACAAGAGCAACATGCATTCAATAGAAACCATACTTTGAATTTAGAATTGTAATATTTTTCAAGCCTAAGAAAATATGGTATGATTCCCATGTTCTCTCCATCTCATGTGTGTGATGTTTGTGTTGTAAACATAGGGTATATGAACTTGTAACCATGGGGGTAGGTATGTGTCCATGCAGTTGTATATGCAAGTTTGTATATGCTTGTGGAGGTAAAAAAAAAATCAATGTTGATATTTTCCTCAATAGCTCTCCACATTTGGTTTTTAATATAAGATTTCTCACTAAATCTAAAACTCATCAATTTTAGTAGGATTATCAGAGCTGGGATTAAACACATGTACCACCATCACCTAGCTAAGATTGTTTTCTTTTAATGAGAAGTTTTTATTAATATAATTGATCATCATATGCAGTTGTAAAACATAACATAAAAAGGACCTTGACCCTCTTTTTCAGTTTCTCTATGTATTTTAGTACTATTTTGTGAAGCTATAATACAATATTTAACCAGAAAACCAGAATGCTGAAACAAACACAACCTGCCAATTTTATTTTGATTTCCCTGGTTTTCTAGTACTGGTATGTGAGTGCATATGCACATAAATGTGTTTAGTTCCACCCTCTAAGTTATCTCTCCAGCTAATAAAATCCACTTTTGACAATGAGTAAAAGCAGAGAGCTACAGTCCCCAGTTAGCCACAGGATCAAGAGATAGAACACTGTATATTCTACTGTATTCTGTGTGCAGCTAACCTGTTTGATAATGTGTGTATGATAGTAAAATCTTATGATTTCATCAGTAAATAACCCCAGTATAAGTCAAGGAGTATCTGTGGCACATTAGTTTTACATTGTGGTCAGAGAAAGGAAAAGAAAGCAGAGAATGATCCATCAGGAGCATGAAGCATACAGACACACAAGCAGAGACAGGCAAGGTGAAACACAAAGAAATGGAGATAGATTGATGGGCTCCTTGGCTGTGTCAAGCTTTAATGTCTTAGTTATAAGACTCCCTGATGTATTTTTATACTATAGATCAGAGAAGCATAATTCTTTAAACACCAGGAAATTTGATGTAAACTTAAAGCACACATTAGAGCACAGAAAGTTCTTAGTCTGACTTTTTTTACTTTCAATTTTAAGTCATATTTTTCAACATGATACTAATGGTTTATGTATTCCGTGTTTTGACAACTTCAGTTTAGCCAGTTTTTCAGGAGCCTTGAAGAGAGTGGTCACCAAACTTTTAATAATGAAGCTGTCATGTGCCATAGAGCTGTTCTTTGAAAAACTTCCATTTTTTAGTTGTCCAATTCCAGTAGGACAAATTCTGAATGCTTAGCAGAAATTTGTAGTGGTCATAGTGCATCTGTGGGCATGAGTTGTGACCTACTATAGCTGAACTTAACCTGGCTTGAGGGGCTTCAAATTTTATTTTTTATGTTTCATTTATTTTAGAGAAAAGAAAAGTTTTATTACTGTATGGGTTTTTTGTTATCTATTCTGAATGTTTTGCTTCTTTATATAATGTTTGATATTGATTTTCAAAAAACAATAATAAAAAAGAAAAAAATAAAAATCACCATGTGCCAGAAGTAAGTAATAGTAATAATAATAATAATAATAATAATAATAATTTGAATTAGTCTTGATTTCTTCCTCATACGTACATCTATTTAGAAATTTGTCTAATTTTCCCTTTTTAAATCTACCTGGCAATAGATATGATGGAAAAAAATAGTTGTTTTTTAATTTCCCAGAGGTCAACTTATCACACACATACACACACATATTATACAGTTATATATATTATATGTAATATATAATCCACAGTTACATATATACATATATATAAATGATTTTGTGGGGCTGATCTCCTAATAGTAGAATTCCAGGATATAATAAATTTCCCCTACCATTGTACTTCACAGTTCATTTCTAGTGCACACATATTAAGCATTTCTATAGACCAACATGTGAATTTATGCACTCACACATTCCAGAGTGTGTGAAAGTTATACACAAGAGTCTGGAAGCACTATTAAGTATTAATCAAGATATTCTTTACAAAATTTTGAATTATTAGAGGTCAATTAAAGAGAATGAATTGATGTGTCACATAAGTCCAAAGTGTACTTCATGGTTAAGTAACTACTAACACATAAAACTCTAAATATTTGGTGGATATTGATCAGAAAACTTGCATACAATGCAATATAAATTCTTAATTTAGAAATTGAAATTTTGGTAATAATCGATGTTTTGGAATTCAGAGATTGCAGAGATAAATCTGTGAAGTCATGACAGACGATGCTAATTTCCTCTCCAATAGTTTTCTACAGAGTTTTTGTGAGCTTGGATTTAAACTCTAATGTAGTCAATTACATAAACTTGTTAGCAAGAGCCATAGTTGTAAATTGCCCCTCTCCACTGATACAGCATATGAAATCTGAATCTGATTAAGCCTGTTGAATTTGTTATCACTATTAGGAACTATGCATTCTGTCCATAAAATTAACTTTACTTAGATATGTATGTTTTGATGATTTCACTCAAAAAATAAAAACCAAAAGATGTCTATAACGGCAATAAATCTGTAAGAAATCAAACTTCATTTTCTTGACAAATAATAATGTTTGCACATAAACTGAAGCAAAGTTGTGATTCTAAGGATAAAGACACACAGTCATCTTTTCACTCAATTTACCTGTTCACATGGAATATCTGGTTCTTCTCTACCTAGCGTGATGTTTAGCACTTAGGATATATCCAGTGTTATTTCTATAGACACATTTATCAACCTTAATATTATTACATTTTAGATCCCATAGTTATTTGCTGAGTGTGCTTTGTATTTTGCTATAAGCATGTTCTGTGTATTGCAGGATGTTGACCAGTATCCATGACCTCCATTCATTGTAGGCAAACTGCATCTCCACCTACACATACTTCTAATAAAAACCAAATATATCTGAAGACAATTTGAGATGTTCCATGGGGTACATAATTTTACCAGTTAATAACCACTAATGTAAGGCTGGTAATGTAAGGTATTTTCCTCTGAGACTCCAACTTACATTAATCCTACATGCTAGAAGGAGAAAATTGATGCCTGAAAACTGTCCACGTACATTACTTGGTACTTGTGTGCCTCCTTGTCTTATAATAAACAAAACATGGAAAAAACAAGCAAGCATTGGTACCACTCTCTACATCTGTATTTGTTGATGTTTGTCTCTGACACATAAGTTGAGTGGGTTCTAGTACATATTAAAATGTTTCTAATATACAGTAAATACAAGAAAGTGTTTTGACACCCTCTATGCATATCCATGTCCTGTATGTTTTATTCCCTTGCCTACCAAATAGAAACATACATTTTTCTCTACAGAGTTCTCAGATATTCACTGGGATGCAAAAGTAAATTGCTTTGCTAACACAAGTAAGTAAATAAATAACAAATTATGATAATCTGAAAGCCAAAGATTGTTGGATATATAACAACTAGGATTGTTTCAGAGAGAAACTGTGATTTTTTAGTGTAAAACATTTTTTCTTTAAATATCAAGAGCCTGAACTCTACTTGGTTCAGACTATAGCAGTGTGAAAAATGAGATTTGGTTTCTGAAAGCCAAGAGAGGTATGTTCTATTTCTAGTCTGGAATGCTGAGAAGAGTTAGACTTGTAGGGTACTCTGTCTCATTAAAGAGTAGCCAGAATGGAACAGAAACGAAGAAAAGCTTTCAGCTGGCCGACCTCAAGTTTTTCTTGGCTACTCCTTGATGAGGAGGAAATTGGAGATATTCTTGTGTCACCATGAGTGCTATAGATGGAGTGGCTGGAATTCGAGACCAGAGAACATGCTACGAATTATGTGTGGTGTAACTCTAGTAAAGAGGTACTATGCCAAATATTGCTACGAGGGAGGAATTACAGGCTGGAAGCAATGGAAGGCTAAGGCTAAAGGTCAAGAGCATTACCAGCTCTACCTTCATTATACTATGCCAATGAATTAGTTTTCTTCCACTGTCTTCTCACAGTAAGACTGTCATTCATGATAACTTAACTGGTCATTAAAAGAGAAATCCTCAAGTAAGTTTGGCTTTAATAGATCATATTTTGAAAGAGAAATAAACTTTCCCACTGATTTAACAATGAATTCTTATGCTAAACAGAAACAGGGGCTGCAGTTGAGTTGACATTAAGGGAGAGATTTTTTTTTCACATTAAAGACTGGATAACTTTCAAGCTTCCTATTAGTACAGATTTTAACCCAAAAATGTTAGAGAACAACATATACAGGCTTATATATTATATCCTAAGCACCTGAAATACTGTCTGGTAATCTAGAAGATTTCCATTCATTCTTTGAATGAAAGCACAGTTGGTAAAAATAATCAGATGGACTGAGATAGATGATTTGTGTTTACTTTTTCCTTTACTGCTCATTTAGGTGTGTGTGTGTGTGTGTGTGTGTGTATGTGTGTGTGTGTGTGTGTGTGTGTGTGTATACATGCATGGGTGCACACAGAGATCAACCTCTCCTGTTGAGTCACTGGAACCCTAGACTTATCAAGTAAGAAAGGAAGGCTGTGCAGAAAGCCACAGGGACACAGGGATACACCTGTGCCTATTGCACCAAACACTAGGACTTTCAGCATGAATCACCACACTGCCTCTTTTCAAAAGTAGATTCTGGCATCAAATATGTTTCTCATATTTGTACAAGAAGAATATTACCTAAGAAGCTACCTTTCCAACCCCATCTTTTGAGAATTTTGACTAAGTCACTCAATGGCTCTGAGGCTTAGTTTTTTCATTTAGAAATGGGGATTATATCTACCTCTAGAAATACTATGGGGATAAAATAACAGACTATTAAAATGTTCATCTCAACAGATTACTCACAGAAAATACTCAAACATACCATTTAAAGTAAGTCAAAGGACGGGTGTAATGATATTCACCTCTATTTTTAGCTACTGGAAGGATGAGGCAGGAGGATTATTAACTGGGCTACATAGGGAAACTCTGAATCTAAAAAATAGTCAGACATTAGTGGACTCTAAACAAACAAACAAACAAGATAAAAGCAAACATGCCCAAGCTGCAAACCACAACCACTGAACAGCTTGGGATCAGAAACACCCTGGACTGACTCCTTGGATCCCACTCCCTCTAGAGGAACACCTGACTCACTCTTGATGTTGGGGGGAGAAAACTGGATCTGCCAGGAGTGAAGGCTGAACTAAGCAATATTGGGACAGTGGGACCTTGGGACCACCTGCCACCTGCCCGGGGGTGGGGGGGGAAGAGGAGTTGTGGAGAAGAAAGAATGATCTGATGTGTTGGGAGGGGGAAAGGACCTTGAATAAGGATATAATATTAATAAAAAAGAAAATAAATAAATAATAAAATAAAAATTAAAATCCAAAAAAAAAAGAATTCTAACTGGTATTGTTTACTCTCAACATTTTATCCTGAGCAAAATTATAATTTAAATAACATACATTTCTCTTTAAATCAAAATCTCTGGGTCTGTGCTTTCATTATCTAAATCAGACCTCTTAGCCCCATTGGTGTAACCTAATGAGTAGAATATAGACATTAGACTCAGGGGTAGACAAATTGCCTAGGGTAGGCCACTAAAATTGGTTGTGAGTTTTTATCTTTTGTTTTATAAAATGTTAGTTTTTATATCTCAAGCCTCACTTCTTTCTGAGGATCAAATGTTTTAAGTAAGGTAAGTGTCTTATCTTAACTTTTGTTAGGCATTTGTTTAATGGTTCTGGAAACCAATTTCAATGGTATCTACATTGAATAAAGCAACAAAATTCATTTCACTTTGTTTGAATCATGTGCATACATGAGAAAGCCCACTAACAAGTGTAAAGGATGATGTAAATGTAGGCAGTGGCTCTACCATTTCACGGTAATTCTTCCATCACTCTTTAAACAGAAGCAGGCTACTTGAAAATATTGAACATCGTTTAAACACTGAGAATTGATTAAGAACCCACAGGCCATTTAATCTTAGGAAACAGAATGGAGACCATCATCAGAATAAATTCAGAACTATTTGTTCCATGTGGTTCTGGTTTTCCAAACTTTACTGACCCTTGTACATGTCATACTTGATTGTTCCTTCCTATACTAACTGACCTTCATAAATTTGACCCTAGTTTAAATGATCTTTATGGCTCCATTTAATCACTTCCTTGTTCATTTGGTCATTTTTCGCTAATAAACTTAGTTATACAGTAACATAGATTTTTGTGGGAGTTTCGAGCCATCACACACATAAGAGCTTGAAAAGGAAAGAAGAAATAGATAGTTAGCATATATATTTGCATTACAACACATATTTATGCATACACATATACATATACAGATAATACATGGGACAAGACTAACACAAATAAAGTATCATTAAAATTAGATAAAAATGATTGCAAATGTTAAAACAATATTTGAGCTAGTCTTTGAAGCATTGTCTGAATTTGAACATAGAGAAAGTGGCCATGTGGGTATTCATTCTTTAAAAACTACTTGCACATATATGTATGTATACGCTTAACTACCAAACATTTTGGCAGATATAAATGTAAATCATTACATTTCTTGAGCTGGCATTAGAGTCTGTGCTCCGCTGAACATTCTGAAACATGATATCTGAAATATATATTTTAATTAGGCTAACAAAATTATTCTGTCAAACTCTTGTAACAATAATTGGGAGCACTGATAAAATGGAAAACAAAGAGGGATTCATCCATCTAAGTCATCAAAAACTCTAAAACCAAGATAGTTTTCTCAAAGAAATGGAATCTGTACCTTTCTCTGTGTTCTTTGACTCAGTATTTCCTCTTATAACATATGGATAATATTATTCATCTCCCAGAGGTGTGTGGTTATTACTGGAGATTCTAAGGCAATTTGTTCAAGTACTTTAATGAGTCTAGTGTATTTGAAATCAGTTCAGAAAATATTTCTTCCATGGGTAAGCAGACCAAGAGTTCAAGGCCCACTTAATTCATCACAGCATAAAGGGTCTTAACAGAATCTACTTAATGGGTGCAGAATGAACTCTTCATGCACAGTCTTTTGAGGAAAATTGACAGTAGGTTGTATAATGGCTTAGGGGGCTAGGGACAACTGTGAGAAGAATAGAGAAAGATAATTGAAGTCAGATATAAAACAGAGAAAGTTGAGGTGGAGACAAGTAAGAAAATGTTGAATTGGAAGATGGAAGGTAAGAGATTTGGAATCAGGAGATCTAGGGAGGAGGAGGGACCTGAATGGAGGGACTAGTATGTCCTAGTTATATTTCAAAATCAATTTAAATAGAGACAATTAAATAAAGATAACAAAGAAAGAGGAAGCATGTATAGCAGAGCCATTAAAACTGTACATAGTGCTTACCTCTGAGAGCCATAGTAACCAAGGTCAAAAGGAAAACAACTCAAGTTGCACAGGTTCCATGACATAGAAACAACTGAACACTTTTGTGCCACAAATCTATAGCTATCTTTTCAATCAGTGGGTATTGTATTATGCAGAATAATTTCCCTCCTGTTATGGCTAATCTTGATTGTTAGCTTAATAGACTTTAGAATGGAAACAAATCTCTGGATATTTTTGTGGGGTATTATCTATATTCAGTAATCAGAGGAGGAAATACACAACTGTGGCCCCAGTAAGTGGGCAGGTGACCTAGAAAGAATAAAGAGGAGAGGATGACCTAAGCACTAACGTTTATATTTCTCTCTGCTTCCTGATGGACTTTGTAATATAGCCAGTCTTTTCAGGATCCTGTTGTCATGCCTTCTGTGCTACGATGGAATGTATCCATTTGAACTTTAAGCCAATAACAGCCCTTTCTACCTGAAATTGCTTTTGTTAGATAATTTACAGAAGAAACAAGGTATGTGCCTAATACTTTGACTAAATATATTCATGTCTTACCATTTGTATCTGTGAATATTACCTCATATGACAAAAAGATTTCACAGATATTAACAATTAAGAATCAAGAAAAGGAAAGCTTGTACTTAATTATTATTAGGAAACTAGTATTATTACAGAGCTACTCTCTTGATTCTTTTTTTGGCTCAAGCCTAGGTTGGGTACCTTTTTCTACAGTGAACAATTTAAAGTAATAAGGTCTTGGATGCTTTTTAATTTCCTTACCGACATGTAGTTACCAGGATTTTTCAATCTCAGCACAAATAGCCTTTGGATCTAGATAGTCTCTGGCTAGGGAGAATGTCATGTGTATTTTAGGACATTGAACAAAATTTTTAGCCACTATCTGCTAGACACAAGTAGCCTGTGCTTTGTAAAATTACAAATGCCTCTGCTTGAGACAATGCTAAGCTCAGCTTCAGTACCTAGAATGCAAAAAATACTAGGTACCATCTCTAGTACAGTTTTTAAAAGTTTCCTCTCACTGGCACATGTCCTGTAGTAAAATGAGTAATATGTCTGAAGATGTGATAGGTGAACAAATGAAGGAATGTGTGGTGGGTTCAAGCACTATTGGGCAAGACCAAGAGGTGTTGCTTTGAGGTGGTGAGGACCCCAGTATGGGGCGTGGCCAAGCCCCTTTATATGCTGCCTGCCTGCCCCTCTTGTTTTATTACCTGCATTCTCAAAGGAAGGATTGCCACTTTTTCTGCAATCCTTCAGGAATTGCCCTAAGGTTCTATCTTGTATCATTGAGTGTTGTTTATAGACACCTTAATAAACATTAATCCTTTTATACAATCAATGACCAGTGACTAATTCCTACAATAGGAATGTGTTCAAATGTTTAGGGCCTGAATATGATAGGCAACAGTTATCTTAGGATCTAGACTTGCTTGCACTCATCTACTTATATTATTGAGAGGCAGAACAATTTTCTTTTGGATTTTTAGTAGTGTCATCTCTTCTTTACAAAGAATTCAAAGGTTAACCAATGATGTTTTTCAATTTTTCCAACAGTTTAAATTCTAGCCAAAAAGTGGAAAAATTTTCCATGCTGGGTATGGAACCCAAGACTTTGCCTCATGCAAGATAAGTGCTTCACTAGTGATGAACAATCCCAGGCTCAGGGCAGAACATAATTCATAATATAATAATTAAATTTTAAATGAGAATTCTTAGCAGATTCTCTTAGGGGCTGGCAAATTATTTTAGAATGAATTTCTGTATGATGAGCTACTTAAATTATTTATTATTTCACATATACATATAATGCTCTTCGATCAAAGATCCTGTGTCTTATCCTCTCTTATGCCCTTTCTTCTCTTACATAACCATTATTCTTCCTAATAGGTCCCCTTCCTACTTTTATGTGTATTTCTTTGGTGACTGAGAGTATTTAATTGGGGTTACCTGCATAACACAAATGGTATGTTATCGAGAAAAAGCAATCCACCAATGGCTAGACCACTGAAGACTATGGCACTCTTCATGCTTCAACCTTGAACTTTTTTCTAGTTATTCAGTGATAAGTGGATTATTTTGAGTGTCTCTCCCACCTATGGTAGAATATTGATTTGTCAGGCCTCATACAGGTTTTATGAAGGTAGTCATTGCTGCTGTGTTTTCCGAAGTGCAATAGATGTGCCATGTCCAGAAGAGAACATTTTACAGCGTTCCTCCCCAGTCTCCAACTCTTACACTTCTTGTTTTGTTCCTTTTCCCACAATGTTCCCTGAGCTTCAGAAGTGTGATATAATTGTCCCATTTAAAGATGAGGTCTTAATAGTCACTTGTTTTCAGCATATTGGCCAGTTATTAGTCTCTTCATTAACTGTCATTCATTATAAATAAAATCTTCTCTGACAAAGGCACTAAATCTATGGGTGGAAGCTCCGAGTGCTTAGAGGACAATTGACATCATGGCTATTAAGCAATACAACAGTAGTAAGTTGGACCTATTACCTCTCTAGCTGTAGGCTGTGACTAGGTTTACTTTACTAGGTATGTATTTCTCCTGAATAATTTTGTAACAAGTATTAAACTAGTTTGTTATGTTGGCATGTAATAGTTACTAAAAGATAATCTGATAAGAATACAATTCTGTGTCCCCACTCCATGTGTGTGCTCCTGTTTGTGTGTGGTGCTCAAGTTCATGTGTACATGTATGCATGCCAGTGTGCATACGCATATACCTCTGTGTATACGGAGGTCAGAAGATGACTTTGAGTATCTGATTCTAACTTTCTATCCTTTTTGAAATATTCTCTCACTGAACCTGGATCTCACAAATTGGCTAGATTGTCTGGCCACCAAATCCCAAATATCCTCTGGTCCCCATCTCTCCAGTACTGGGACTATACGCATGTGCCCCCAATGCCCATATTTTTATGTGGATACTGGAGATCTGAATTCATATTCCCCTTGTATGGGAACATTTATTATACACGGAGGGAACTCCCTCACCTACATGTCCTTTTTTCCAACAGAATTTTCTAACTAAATATTATATTTTATCTATACCAAGATAAAAACATAATGTTTCATTGAGATCTTAGATTAGTGCACCAACATTCATCAAAGAACCTTTTTTTTTTAAGTAAATGGAGAGATCAACAACTGGTTCACGTATGGAGAATATCACAGAGTGGAATTTTGAGCCCTGAACAGGAAAACTGTATCATTTCCCACGCCAACAAGGCTTGGTTATCATTGCAGAAAGAGGGATTGAAAGACTGTAAGAAACACAGATGTGGATGACTCAAAGGAAACAGTATTTTATGTACAAAACAGAGCAGTTGCACATATGAAATCACAGCAGTTGAGACAGCATTCACAAGACCTGTGAAATCACAAGCCAGACAAAATTCCAGCATGGGAAAGGATGTTGGGCATGAAGTACCATCACTAGCTGATGAGTTACTGGAGAAAAATATTTCTAGAAGATTCCATCTTCTTAAAAGTTATAGACCCTAGTGTGTTGACAATGCTCCAATGAAAGTTACAAATCTAAGGGTATGTGTGCAACACAAATTGAACTTTGTGGGTAAAAAATAAAAGGACACAAAGGAGGAATCAGGAAGGGGTGAATGTAGTCATAATAGATTGCATGAGATTTACAAAGAACTTAAAAAATGGGAAAAGGATCTCTATGACATCTGTAGCAACATTTATATTTCATTTCATTTTCAAAACTATAGGAATCAATCTGTTACATTAGAGAAAGTAAGAACTCTAAAAACTTGCCCCTGAATAAGAAAAACTGTTCATTTACATGCTAAAGGTGAATATTTCAACTCAGAAACATTCTTACTCCAAGAAACAAATGGATTCAATTAGTGAATATACTAAGGAAAGTATATATTTTTCTACATTGTCAACTAAATCACACCTGCAAATTCACAAAATAAATACAGTATGCAGTACATGAACAGGCACAGTTTCAACAAAGAAACATATACAATAAAAACTGCTCTTCTGTGTCCAGACTTCCCAATGTTATTGCTCAGAAAGTCCTCTCAACATAGCGTCTTACACTTATCTTGTCTTAGCAATTCCTTAATACATCTATTTGGAACCAAGACATATTATTTCGAGGCCCAAGATCTCTAAACCCAGCATGAGAAAGCTGGGTTCACGTCCATCTGCCTCTTAATGCTCTGCCGTAATAATCCAGTAATCCAATTTTACTCAGTGCTTTATCCTGAGGTATGGAATGCAGCCTATTCACTTGCTTCACAGGTGTCCTGCCTTAGAAATGTCTTCTTATTGTCAAAAGTATGTTTGTATCTGTATTGCGTGTGTGTGCGCGTGTGTGACTTGAAGATTAATAAGGAATTAAAGGAAAAGAAAGAAAATGAGATTCTATTAACTCTAATATGCCATATTCTAGTTTCTTTTCATAGGACAGAAGACTCTGTTTGTGAGGCTAAGTGGAATTTACAAAATCTATATAGTGGTTGGAGAGACATCTCAGCAACTAAGAATATTTATTTTTACATAGGTCCTGGGCTTGATTCCCAACACTCATGTAGTGACTCACAACTGCCTATAACCCCAGTTCCAGGGGATTTGACATCCTCTTCTCATCACAGCAGTCATCAGGCATGCATATGCTATACAGACATACATATAGGCAAAACACTCATATACCTAAAAATAAGTCTAATTTTTATAAATGTATGTCAAAAAAGAATTTCCTCGATTATTCAAAGGATAACTGTAAAGAGGGAATCATGGTATACTACAGACAGGATTATCTTAATCAACAATCATGAGAAAAAGTCTTTGTCACCTCAACTTTTCTATATATTAAATCGTACAGTTAATGCTGCATTAGAGAGCCAGAATATGTTTGCTTCATTTTCACAGAACTCTTAACTTAGGCAGGTTGTTCTAACTATCTCCCTCAACATACCTTAACAGAGAAAATATCTCCCTTTCAATTACATGTCCCTTGTCTCAGCTTAGAATCAGCAATGTGCTATGGAGCAGAGAACTCTGTTCCACCTAACTACCAGCTGCCAGAAATGTATACACATTGACTAAATTTTATATCAGGAATAGGGGGAGGTTTCTGAATGCTTCAAAGAGAAAATGAAACAGAGAAAAGCTGTCAAAAGAGAAACAATGCCTGATGAGTGTTTCTTCTTTTTATCCTGGTCGAGATGCCTTGTACTTCTATTTCAAATACTTAAAAGTTATCATCCAATTCTGAACTAAGTTTAGTCTTCTCATGTTCTTGTTGTGACTTCTGACCTTCCAGATGATCTACTGATAACCCAGCATAAGACAGATTATCTAACCATATGTTGAAAGGTTCAGCCATCCCTTAGGGGGTATTGTGCTACTTGGAAAACTCCATGTCCTGGCAGGGAAAATACAGTCTGACTGAATTTTCTTCTTACTCCATGTATTTCACAGGTTTAAAAAGACTGGATCTTCTTACTTGTTTTACCAACCTCCATCAAAACAAGACTAGGTGTCACCTAAACAACTAATCAAAACCTGAATTTTATTGTGACTCAAGCAGGAAAGCAGAAAGAACACTGACATTTTCTTGGCTCTGAAGACACTTTAGGGGGGCCTGACAACCAACACATTCCTCAAGGGATACCAAATGTCACTATATTTTATATTGGAACAGGATTTTAACTCCAGAATGTAAATATACTTAGTCTTGCTTTAAAAAAATAAAATTGACAAACATGAAGAGCATCCTATTTAACAAGCATTGCAGTATACCTGCTCTTAGCACCTTCAAAAAAGGTCTGTCTAAAATATTGAGCCAATTTTCAAAGACTCACTTCTGAACCTAGAAAATTTACAATAATTCTCTGCATTGCCTTCAGCAGAGAGCTAGTGTTTAGTCTGAACTCATTGTCAATAGGGATAACATCTCTTTCAAAGTTGGGAATCTTCCAACAAAATAGACATTACATTTGCTAGATGGCAAAGATGGGCCAAGGTGCAGAATTTTTCAATCACCACAGCCAACCACAATGACATCTATCACCAGGTTGAACCATTTCTCTAGTTTTTATTGTCAAAGCATCTACTTTAGTTGCAGCCATCATTTTATATTCCTTACATTATCACAGTAATGGTTTTGTTTTGATAATAATAATATATTTGATTATTTGATAATAATAATAATTATTTGATAATAATAATATATATAATAATAATAATAATGAGAATAATATTTACATATCCTAATCTTCTGTGAGAGGAACACTGTGCTTTGACAAAGTATCTGACAGTAACAACTAAAGGGAGGAAAGACTGAAGATAGACCTCAGTACATCAAGGTGGTCGGAAGGCAAAGCAAAAGGTCTCTATCCATGACAGTAGCATGAGGCAGAGTCTTATGGCATGACACAGATTAGGTCATTAAAAACTAATGATAAGTCTCCCTGTCAAGATTTGAGAGCTGGTTGATAGACAGCCCAAAAGAAAATTCCTAGTAGAGGGGTTTAATGGTCTAAATCACCAATTAAACAATATGTAACTTTGGGAAGGTGTAACACAAATTCTAGTTGGTATATAATGAAAACCTGGACCCAGATATTGGGGAAAAGCTGGAATATCAGAGAGAGGAAACAGCCCACAGTCAATTCTCACCCAACCAACTTCTCAGGGCAAACAGGGTTAAGTGTTATTTTCACAGGTCCTCAGCCTGACTGGTCACTTCTACAGAATGAATGAATTTCTACCTTTTCCTGCTTTATACCGCCATCCCCAGATATTTTCCTTCCTGGTTCAACTCTGTATCATAATCCTAGAGTTAGGATTAAAGGTGTAAGCTACTACTGTTAGGCCTTGAACTCACAAAAACACAGAAATATCTCTGTCTCCTGGGTAATTAATGGCATAGGTCACCACTTGGCCATCACTAGTGATGGGATTAAAGGTATGGGTCACCACTTTCTAACCTTCGTAGCTTGACTGTGCATGATTCTGTCCTCTGATAGTCCTGGCTGATTTTATTAAATATACAATATATCATCACAGGAAGGTAATGTCTCTCTATATATTAAAGCTCTCTTGAATTTGGAGATTAATAACAAGTCAACTCAGAGTTCTTTATAAAATCCTTGAAATGCAACGTAAAGTTTATCAGAAAGCCCTCTGAAGTAATTAGGAATAAACAGAGAATTCGTTTAAGCTTACATTCAACTCTTTTAGAAAACTCCACAAATTCCTTACATATATTCTTGCTCCTTGAAGTACTTCTGTAATATTCTAGTCATATTGTCATTTTCAATTTATGTACCTAATTTTCTTTATAGTTACCTGACTTTTATAAGGCAAACCAAGGTGCTTGAATCCCCATCATTTGATATAGATCATGGCCATTATTTTTAAGCCAGGTGTGGTGGCATACACTTTTAATCCCACCACTAGGTGGATCTCTGTGTTTGATGCCAGGCTGGTCTACACATGGAGCATTCTATGGAGGTCTATAGGATATCCAGGGTTATATAGAGAAACTCTGTTTCAAAAATATCAAAATCAATCAACCAAGCAACAAAAAATGTGCATGATGTGTGTGTGTGTGTGTGTGTGTGTGTGTGTGTGTGTGTGTGTGTGTGTGTGTGTATGGGTGGGTACATGTATGCAGTACCCAAAAAGGCCAGAAAAGGACATTGAATTCCCTAAAGTTCAAGTTACAAGCAGTTGTGAGCTACCTGAATAGAGTTCTGGGAATCTGACTTAGGTCCTCCTTAAAAGCACCAAGCACTGTTAACTGCTGAACCATCTCCACAGCCCTGAGCATAGCAATAAAAATAGTAATTGAATTGAAAGCTATGCCACATAGTCTTCAGGTCCCATCTATTCTCATCCTTCTTTGGCCAACTGTCCAACTGTCTCTCCCAGAGAGACATCCATGGAATCTTACATCTAGATGACTTACTAGTACTGTTAAGGAGTTTTAGTGGATTTAGGTAAAAAGAGAATGTGGTAAGATATAGATGGATGGGTGATGGCAAGGAACAATGGGTAGTAATTATCTTTGTCACCCTTGCTTCTGCTAATGGCTACATTGCTGAAGCTTTTGTCAGGACAATACATTTCTGTGGCTCTAGCTCTGTAACATCAGTAAGGAGATAGCTTTCCCTTTCTCCTTTAGACCTACCAGTTTCCCACTCTTGCTAATCCTTTGGTGCTCTCCCAATCTCTGTCAATCCTTTAACTGTGTTCACCCATTTAGAAAAGGTTCATTTATCTCTCTCCATATTAAGTCATTTGGATATGCCATCTGTTTCCTGTTGAGATCCAAACAGGCACAATTACTGAGCATACTTACTGCTTTACAATTCACATTCCTGCTATAGGTCTGAGGTGATAGTGCAAAAGAAAACAATTTCACTATAAAAGTAGCTTACCATGTTTACAGTTTTTATTTTATATGCATACATGTTCCTTGCCATATGCCAAAGATGCATTGTTATCTATGATTTCCATATGGGTTGTTTATAAAGCATTTTGCTACAGAATCATTCTTTCCAGTGTAGTCTATATTGATGTTTGGGTAGCAGTACTTGACTTAATAAATAGAAAAAGTATAGTTCTTCCAGAACACTGAGGCTGCAAGTATCACAGTTATTTTGTACTTCTGGGTGATGATATATTTCTTAAGTTATTATTATTAATTCTATTTGAAAAAATACTGAACTTATGATGCCATATGTCTTATTTCACAAGTAGGTTTCAGACCACCAGTCATCAAACTCTAAAACCAGAAAATATGTATATATTCAAAGACCATCCATGAACATCTAGGTCTTTTGGGTTGGTATGTCAACATGCATTTGGCATACATTCTTTAGATAGCATGGTCTTTTTTTGCTGTGTTCTTACTATAAAGGATTCTAGGGATTAAACTTCAATGTATTAGAATATCACTGTTGCTTTGACTTTTGGTGTCTTTTTACACATGAATGAAGAGTTACAATCACTCACAACACCATTTAATTGTTATTCAATTTTTCTATATCTGTTTCAAATTTTTTTCTGACACCACAAAACTACTGGACAGAAGACGCATTCTATTTTCTCAAGAAAGAAAGAATAAAGTCGTATTTTTTAATCCGTGTATATCCTTGTTCAAGCTCCCTTCCCCCTCCCACCCCTTCCAGTCACTCTCTTCTCCAAAAAATAAAATAAAATAAAATCATGGAAAAAGAAAAACAAAACAAAACAAAAACAAAAACAAAAAAACAAAATTAACTCTTTCAAGTTTCAGTTGTGTGACTTCAGCATTTTATAATATTAAAACTAATGGTTTAAGAAGAAAAAAAGAAAGAAATATAATCTCTTGAGAATGTTTGATCTTTTAAAAAAATTAAGTGAAGAAGATATGTACAATGTTAATGTTGGGAAATATATGGATATTGGAAAAATAAATATTAAAAATAGCAATAATTATGATAATTAATCATTGAGATGTCATTCTGTGACTTCAAAAGTTCCATTAAAGATTTTCATAGTCTGTATCTTCTCATCTTCAAAATTAATTGAGGAAAGACACATTTTTGAGCCTGCATGTAATTTTTCCTTACACTATTTTGGGCTGTTTTATATAAGCCATGTACTAGAATATTCTGTGTTGCAAACTAGAGATTCTTTCTTCCTCAAGTTCAAAAGCAACCTGTGACGTTGAGTGTTAATTATGAACTTGTCAAAAATCTAGTCTCATGTAGGATATGGGTTTCTGGTGGTTATGGGCTGGTTATTTTTATTACTTAATTGCAGTGGGAAATTCTGCCCATTGTGGGTGGAACCTTTGTTTCTGGCTGGAATCCTGGACTGCATAGTCAAAAGAAAGGAACTGATCCATAGAATCTGTTCATTGTTCTCTGTTTCCTGAGTAAGGATATAACATGACTGGCTTCTTCAGCCTTCCATTGTCTTGACTTCCTCACGGCAATGTGAGCTGAACTAAACCCTTTCTCCCTTAAATTGTTCTTGTTGGTGTGTATGTGTATGCATGTGCATCTTGTGCTTATGAATAGAAAGGTCCCAAGCAGACCCCCAAGCAAGAATTTTTGGGCTCCTTGTTATTTCATCAGCTGCTGTTGAGATGCCCTCATACTTACTTAGTTTAACATTAAAGCATTTTGGAAAAAAAAAAGTTGTTATAGCCAATAAATTTCAGAATATAACCATGGGTATTTTTACATTGAGAAGACTTAGGTATATTTTTAACGTGTTTTTACTGTAAGTGGGATTAACAAAATAATTTAGAATTGTGTTTATCCTTAGATAGCCAATGCAGCAAGATCTCACATATTCCCATACTACCTATTGCTTATGATAAATAAGGCCTGACAATTGTAAGCAAGTTATTTGTGATTAGGCTGGAGATAATTACAGATGTACAATATAATGTGTTTCAGGAGCTAAGAGACAGAGGAAGCTGAAATGCACTTTAGGGATTTCCTAAGCCATATTCCCTTTCACTCATTACATTTTCCTAACCACACACATGCACACACACACACACACACACACACACAAACACACACACACATCTTAGAATATAGAGCAATGTGTTCTATCAGCATGACTGGGGTAGTTAGGGAAATTCAACTAGATATCTGACATTTTTCATATTTGGTGCACTTTATTCCTATTTTTCTTGATTTTTATAACATATATGCTTTGAAATGCAATTGCATACTGGGTAAGATCGTTTGCAGCACAAACATGGGAATATGAATTCAGATTTCAACAATCTACATAAAAGCTAAGTGTGGCCACACAAACTGTACCTTGAACATCATAGAGTGGTGGAGACAGGAGAATCTCTGGGACTTTCATGATGCCAGTCTAGATCCAGTATCAGTGAGATACCGTCAAAAAAATAAATAATAAACATCTAGTTGCCCCTCAACTGAGGAATGGATTAACAACCTGTGGTACATCTACACAATGGAATACTACTCAGCAGAAAGAAACAATGTTATTCTAAAATTTGCAGGCAAATGGATGGATATGAAGAATATCCTCATGAGTGAAGTTTCACAATCCCAGAAAGATAAGCAGAAGATGTATTCACTCATTAGTGGAATTTAATCACAAAGCAAAGCACGTCCAACCTGCAAACCACAAACACTGAACAGCTTGGGATCTGAAGCACCTTGAACTGGTACTTTGGAGATCATTCCCTTCACAGGAATATTTGTGCCAGTCTTGATGTAGGGATGAGGAAAGTGGATTTGCCTGGAGTGGATGCTGAACTAAGCCACCTTGGGACATTGGGACTCACTGTCCTTGCTGGGGAGGAGATAAGGAGATGGGGAGAAGAGTGACTTGTAGGGGCGGGAGGGGAAGGGCATTTGAACAAGGGAATACACGGATAAAAAATGAGACTTTATTAATAACAAAAAACGAGAATAAATAAATAAATAAATAAATAAATAAAATAATGTAAATAATACTTCAGGCACAGATTGGATAAAGAAAATGAAGTACAATTACACAATGTAGCATTACTCAGCTATTAAAAACAATGACATCAGAAAATTTGAAGGAAAATGGATAGAACTAGAAAAAAGTCTTGAGTGAGGTAACCCAGACCCAAAATGACAAGCAAGGTGTGTACTCACTTATAACTGAACATTAGCTACTATGAAGTAAAGGATAGCCAATCTACAATCCACAGACCCAGAGAGGCTAGGAAACAAGAATGGCTCACCTGGGGACACATGGATCTTCCTTGGAAGAGAAAATAGAAAAGATGTCTTGGGTTTACTAGAGGTGGCTGGGGATGGAAACGAGGTGATTGGGTTGAGAAGTGGAGGGGCGAGAGTCCTGAAAGAGATAACTAGGAAGGGGAGACATTTCAGGGTCAGATAGAAACCTAGCTCAAGCAAAACTCCCAGGAATCTACAAGGATGACCCCAGCTAAGACTTCCAGCAACAGGGATATGTAACTTGAACTAGTCATCACCTGAGACCAGACAAGCCTTCCAACAGAGGGATTGGGACAAAACCCAGCCACATAACCTTTGATCTAACAGTCTGTCCTACCTATGGGATGTGCTGAGGTAAGGGTGGCACAGAGATTGTGAGAATAGACAACGAATGACTGATCAAGACTGAAACCTATGCCAGGAGAGTAAACCACTCCTAACATTGCCTGGAGCACAGGGACTCGGAGGCTAGATAGGCCAGAAACTTAGAAGCAAACACAATTGGAGGAAAAAAAAGTCAATGTAATTAGTGACTACTACAGTTGTTATTAGAGATCCAGTAACTGTTGCAAACAGATGCAGAGATCCATAGCCAAACATGAAGCCAAGTTTGGTGAATCCTGATAAAGAGAGGGAGTGATGATTATATGAGCCAGAGAGGTCAAGGACATCACAAGAAAAGTCACAGGTCAACTAACCTGGGCTCATAGTCATTCAAAGAATCTTAGCAGACAACTGGGGATCCTGCATGGGACTGACTGAGACCCTCTACATATATTTAACAGATGTGTAGCTTAGTCTACTACAGGATTCCTAACAATGGGAGCAGAGGTTGTCCTTAACACTTTGGCTGGCTTTTGAGGACCTATTCCTCATACTGTGTTACTTTGTCAAGCCTTAATATTTAGTCCTACTGAAACTTGATATGCCTTGCTTTGTTGATATCAAAGGAAGGCCTGCCCTTTTATGAACAGAAATAGAGGAGTGGAGACAGTGGCTTGGGAGGGGACTAGGGAAGAAACGAGGGAGGGAAAACTGCACCCAGGATGTCAAATAAATAAATAAATTTAATAAAAAAGAATATACTTCAGATACGCATGTGAACACTCACACATGTCATTAATGAAAGCATCCTGTGTACTAAAATCATATGCATATATGAATAGATTATAGCATACAATCTTCTTGAGATATATAACTTCATGGTATCATAAGAAAGTAACTGCTCTACTCATTGAGCAGTGATGATAGTAGTGTACATATGTGTCTACTTATAAGTTTGTACATTTACTTTTCACATTGGCTGGGAGCAAGAGAATAAGCTTTCATAGGAAGTCAACTTTCTCATACTGTGGGCAAAGAAGATATGTCCAAAACTTATTGAATTACAATTTACTATTTATTTAGATACCACTTGAGATCCCATGCTAGACATGAGAAACTTAAGAAAATGGCCAGAAAGAGCTATGAAAATGATACATTTGGATCTGATTTATTGTTCCTTAGAGATTTTTTCCCTATCTGTATCTTATTTTTCATAAGTATGTCCTGAAGGTAAATTCTGAGTTGAAGGTTTGGGGGATCTATTAATTCCAAATTCATTTTAATATAACCATTTCTGGTTGTAAACAATTTAGAGTCAGTGAAAAGCTAATCCCCATCGGGTGAGGTGGTTGGTTTGGAATGGGACGAAGCAGAGTTGAATAGTGGTAGAAATGCAAACAGTGGTGAAGAAGCCTATTAGTCATGTTCTCTTCTTTCTTCTCCCTGGAGACCCACTTAGTCGCTTCCATCATTTCTTACTGAAGCCCAAGTACAGAGAGAACAACTACACAAAGAATTTAAAAAGTCAATATCTTAAAAGAAAACCACAGAAATTCAAGTAACCTGCCCTGTGAGGCCTATCTTGTAATCATAGTGCATATGTACACAAATAGTTTTTCTCCTAAATATAGAAAAAAAATCACAATTGTCTATCCAGGAAGCAAAACTTACTAAAACTAGCCTCTCCCTCAACACCAAGGACCTGCTGTGGCAGTAACAAAATATTTACAGACAGAATGGTCATGTTTGCTCACAAACATAATTCTTTAATAATAAATAGCAAAGATAGATAAAAGTGACAATATTTTTATTCTGACAGTATTCACAGGAATAGCACTACACAAGGATACACACACACACACACACACACACACACACACACACACACAAATATAGAGGATAGCTATTAAAGCATCAAGTTTAAAGGAGCTTTAAGTATAGTCAGTAAAACTGCCATTACTACATAAGTTTCCTCACATCACTTTGAAGGAAAAAAATCCAAATTCTGATTCCAGACAACCACTTATCCTTCACTGTAGTTTTGCCATTTCTAGAATTTCATACTATGCCAATTATTGTATCTGACTTCTATTTGAAATTCATTCATGCAGTTTGGTTATTGTAGTAGAATTATATGTTACATTTTAAATAATTGTTCGTTTATGGGTTTAATAAAAGCTGATTGGCCAAAGGGAAATAGGAAATGCAGGCGGGCCTACCAGGCTAAGAAAACTCTGAGCACAGGAAGAATAGAGACAGATGCCGGTGAGAGCCACCACAGACACAAGGAGACGACAGAGAGACTGCAGCAGACACAAAAGAAAGAAACTAAAATGCTGCTCTGAGAAAAGTTACCGAGCTGCACAGCTGAACAAGATGAGCTGAGTTCAGATGAAGGAGCTAGCAAGTTATATGCCCAGGTCCTAGGTCAATCAGCATAAAAATAATACAAGTGTCTGTGTGATTCTGTGGGACTGTGGGTCTGAACCTTGAGGCCAGGCCGGAAAAGCTGGTCAGAAACTTAATAGAACATGTTATCAATAGTTAATTCTCTTTTTTTTACTGAGTTCTAATCTATCAAATATTTATAGCACAATTTCTAGGTCTATTCAACTAGAATAGATATTGGAATTAATCTTATTTGAGATATTATGAATATTGATAATCTGAAATTTTTGACAAAATATTTTTTGGATACAATTAATATTTCTCTTGGTAAAATACTAAAGAGATAAAATTTCTGGATATAATTTTTACTTTATCAGAAACTGAATTAGGAGAACAGCTCAGAGGTTAAAAAGCAATTAGTGAACTATCAGAGGACAGCAGTTCAGATTCCAGCACTCACATCAGGCAGTGCACAAATGCCAGTAACTACAGCTCCAAGGGATCCAAACCCCTTTTCCTGCCCTCCATTGGCATACATGCACACTCACACCCACATAGATTTCATCTAAGGGATGATACTGCCTCTCCAACATCAGCCAGTGATTGCTAGGTAGTGGTGTTCTTTGTATGAATAGATTTTCCTATGTTTCAAGAAAGCTGGAGATCTAGAATTTTAGGGGCTGGAGAGATGGCTTAGTAGTTATAAGCACTTGCTGCTCTTTCAGAGAACCTAGATTCAGTTTGCAGCACTCACTTTGGTAGTCTCACAACTGCCTATGATTCCTGTTCCAGAGAATCTGAAATCTGACTATCTGACTACCTCTTCTGGCTTCACAGGCATGGAGTGTACAAAAATATAACTACACACACACACACACACACACACTTTAAAAGGAAAAGGTTGTGTCATATTGTTCACAGCAGTGTTTGAGAGGTTTGGTTGCTCCAACTATTTGGAAATGTTTGAAATAGTTTCAGTGTGCAGTTTGATAAATATTTTTTCTCATAGGGTGTGAACCATATTATTTAGGTATGTGAATAAATATTTGCTATCACTCACTTTCACCTTCATTCTTAACAGCAAGGTAGTGTGCTCTTGATCTATGTGTGCTCAATATTCCACAGTTCTATTCAGTGGTATGTAAACCAAAGTCAACTGGGGCATCTTGAAGCTAAGATTTGCTTTATCTGATAAAGAGACAAGTACGCTAGAACTCTTTCCTCCCTGTTCCTGCTCAGTCCTGATCAAAGCAGATCTGGGCACCGATGCTGTAGGTGCATCTTGCTACTGAGAGGGAATAGTCAAGAGGGCCATATTAGATTGGCACTATTGAGCCATTAAACTAGCAATGTCCTACGTTTAAAATCCTAAATTTACTCACTTAAAGCACTGTATTCCACAACTTCTTTCTATATAATCAACTAAAAGTTTCTCACATTCTTATCATTTATACCACATGTAAGAGGTGCAACTATTGGCACATTTCATAAATAAGAATGTCTATTGCCCACATGCCCTCATCTTCTAATATGCTCCATGATTTTAATCTAAAAACTAAATTTTCTTATTTTAATATACATTGTCTTAATTTTGACTGTGGCTGTGACCTCATTGATTAAAAGAAACTTAATGGATTTTGGGGGATAGTATTGTTCAATAAAAAATTGTTTTATCTTAATTCAAGTGTTCTTAGTCTGATAATACAAGAAAAACTTTGTTTTTGACATAATATAATTAGAAGTGAAATGTTGTTTTATGTTCAAATGCTGGTTTTATGTTTTTGCTTTGTTCGGCTTTTAGCACCACTAGTTCTGTTTTTCTACACTCAGCTTTCTGATTTTAGTATAGAAGAATATACTTCCTAGGGCCTTTTGATGAAAAAAAAACTATTACATACATTATTATCTATAGTAACAAGTATATAAATAGGAGCTGCTTCAGGGTGGTGGAGGCATATGCCTTTAATCTCAGCACTGGGGAGGCAGAGGCAAGCAGATGTCTGTGATTTTGAGGCCAGTCTGAGAGCTAGTTCCAAGATAACTAGGGTTGTTGCACAGAGAAACACTGTCTGGAAAAATATAACAAAAAATAAGCTGCCTCTGCTTTAATTCGTTATGACATTATTTATGTCACTATTAGAGTCCAAATTGTTTCCATTTATGTCTTTTTTAAAGAGTCTATGTCTGGCTCTGAAATATATTTTAATTATAAAACTGTGTTAAAATAATAAGAGAGAGAGTATTTGTAAGTGTATGTGTATGTGTGCTTGTTCATGTGTCTGAGGATGGTGGTCCAAGGGCAGCTTTTGCTTTTTCCTTTTCTTCTTGTCTGAGACTGTGAAGTTAGACAAGCTTTCAGAGATTTGTTTTTGCTTTTTTTCTTTTTATTTATAAAATAAAGTTTTTTTATCCATGTTTACCCTTGCTCCAACTCTCTTCCCATTCCTGAACCCTCCTGGTCAGCCTTCATCCTCCCTCCTCCCCATCCCCCCATCTCCTCCTCAGAAAGGGCAAAAGGTCCCAAGGTGGATCAGCTCAGCATCCACTCCAGGCAGGTCCGATTTTCTCATCCTAATACCAAGACTGGGTTTGGTATTCCTCTGGAGGAAATGGGCTATAAGGTACCAGTCCATGCACAGAAACACAGTCTGATCCCTCCCCTTGAGGCTCCACATACTGCCCATGCCAGTGGACAGTTGCCTATCCTTGGAGGGCCTAGTTGTTTTTCTTGATGGTTCTCAGGTGGCTGTTCTTTTTTTTTTTCTTCTTCTTTATTTTGTATTTATCATAAAAAAAAACAGTAAAAAGAATTTAAAAAAAATGCCGAAGAGTTAACAATAACTATACAGAGCATAATAATCATAAGCATGGCTTATCAAGGGTGGAAATGCAAATAAGATTACTACACATATATTTTCTTTGTGCTCAGCTTTCCCTCTGAATATTTTTTTTCCATCCCTGTATATCCTTATTGAAGGTCTCTTCCCCCTCCCAACACATCTGATCATTTTTCTTCTCTGCAACTCCCCATCCCCTCCCTTGGCAGGGAGCCGACAGTCCTATGGTCACACTGGCCCAACAATGCTTGGATCAGTCTTCACTCCCGGCCAAATCCAGTTTTGTCCCCCCTCCCTCAAGAGTG
>PVIH01002773.1:39390-178396 GCA_004025045.1 Sigmodon hispidus | reverse complement strand
GGACACATACATACACACTGCACACACACACAAGGACACATACATACACACTGCACACACACACAAGGACACATACATACACACTGCACACACACACAAGGACACATACATACACACTGCACACACACACAAGGCCATTTACATACACACTGCACACACAGAAGGCCATTTACATACACACTGCACACACATAGAATTTTAAATAGTAAATTAAGTCTCTTCTGATAGGGAATAGGCTTAGAAGTGATAGAATATCAGTTGATGGCAATTATATACAACACTTAAAATGATGTAAATTTATCTATATCAATGTGGATAAAGATCTCTATAGTATATTTATGTTAAAAGAGAAAGCCACATTGACTCAGTGTGATGGTGAATGTCTTAAATCCTAACACTGAGTGAGCAGAGACAGGAGACAAAGTGCATCTCTGTGAGTTTGAAGCCAGCCTGGCTTACATAGTGAGTCCCATGCCATCCAGGGCTACACAGTAAGACTTGAATTTAAAACAAAAAATAAAGAAGAACAAAAGCAACAAGGAAAGCCAGAAAGAAAAAGCAAAACACACAAAATAGTTTGATTTAAGTCTATCTATCTATCTATCTATCTATCTATCTATCTATCTATCTACCATCTATCTGCAAGTGCCCACAGAGGCCATAGTGAGTACTGGAAGCCTGGGGCTGGAGTGATAGGTGTTTGTGAGCCAGCTAACCTGAGTAATGGGAACCAAGAGTTCCCTGCAACAGCACCAAGTGCTTTTAACCATGAATTGTCCCTCCAGCCCCTAATCCATTTTTGTTTTTAAAGCACTTGTATTTCTATATGACCTTAGAGAAATGTCTTGACAATGCTCTTTCCTGTTTGTTGTTTTTCATAATATACAATATTTACTTTGCTAGATGTTGGTGTTTCCTTTAATACATTCTTCTGAATAATTGATCTTAAAACAACTAGGCTTATTTTCAGTTGTGTAATTTTATATTTGACATTTGCAATTTCACGAGTAGTACACAGAAATCTTGTACACTCTTTCCCATATGTACTGATTGTTGACATATATATCCCGTGGCTCTTTCTCTACCTTTACATTTTTTCCCCTAACCCCTGAAAAGCTGCTAACAGCACAATACTTCATTTCCTTTGAGTAAGAAAACATCCTGTATAGCTCCTGGGTAGCCCCCAAACCAGGAAGTTAACATGATACCACACTACATTCTTAGCCACATTATCTCCCCTCAAGTTTTTCTCATGATCTCAATAGTGATGTTATGGTATAGACCCCCAAATGGTTCTTGTGTGAAGAGATTGGTCCTGATGGAGATGGTGCTATTTGGAAGTGGCGAAGCATTTAGGGGGAGAGACCTAGTGGAGAGGCCCTTAGGTCATTGAGAATGTGTTCCTGAGGGGGATTTGGGGATTGTAGGCAAGCCACTCACTTCCTGGCTGTAAGGTGTGCAGTTTGCTTCACTGCGTCATTCCCCCTCACCTCAACACACTTCAGTGTCCTTTATCCACACCAGAGGCCTAAAGCATCTATCCAACTGTTGGTAAAATTGAAGCTCCTAAACTAGACCATGGACTAGAATAAAACTTTGCTCTATGTAAGTTAATTATTTTAGCTGTCTTGGTATAGGAGTGCAAAGCTGACTAATGCCACTGGTCTTTACAGGATCAAGGTCCAGTTTAGGACCACTTATTGCATTTAGTTAGAAAACTTCCCAGGATCCACAAGGATGACTCCATCTTAAACTACTGGCAATAGTGGAGAGGGTGCCTGAGCTGGCCTACCCAGTAATCAGATCAGCGAATACCCTAACTATCTATCACCATAGAGCCTTCATCCAGTAACTGATGGAAGCAGACACAGAGATCCACAGTCAAGCACCAGGCTGAGCTCTGGGAGTCTAGTCAAAGAGAGGGAAGAGGGGTCATAAGAGCAAAGTGGGGTCAAGATCATGAGGAGAGCGTCTACAGAGACAACCGAATCAAGCTTGTGGGGACTCACAAACTTTAGAACGACAGCTGTGGAGTCTGCATGGGACTGGGCTAGGCCCTCTGCATAAGGGAGACAGTTGTGTAGCTTGATCTGTTAAGGGGCCTCTGGTAGTGGGACCAGAATCTATCCCTGGTGCATGAGCTTGCTTTTTGGGGCCCATTACCTACAGTGGGACACCTTGCACAGCCTTGATGCCCAGGGAGGAACTTGGACCTGCCTCAACTGAATGTGCCAGGCTTTGCTAACTCCCTATGAAAGGCCTTACTCTTTTGGAGAAGGAAATGGGGGGGTAGGGAGAAGGCTTTGGGGAAGCAAGAGGAGGGATGAGAGGGGGATCTGTGGTTAATATGTAAAATGAATAAATTTTTTTCTTAGAGAAAATCTCTTCAGTCATCTTCATTTGGAACAGGAATCCAGTCTTTGTTATCTTCATGGTTTTGGTGCTCTTGAGGTTCAGTCTGGTTATATAGCAGGAAGGGTATGTCTCAATTCAAGGTTGTGTGATTTTTTTTTGTCATGAGTTCATATGTATTTCATGTATGTTATAGGAATATCACAGAAATGACGACATGTTTGTCTCGGTACACAGTATCAAAGGCACATCATGTTTACTTAACCCATTTGTGGCCATATAACCTTTTCTCCTGTGGTTAAGATGGTGGCTTCCAGTTTTTCCACAGAGAGGCTGGACATCAAATACTTGCGAAGATATTTTAATAAGCATTTAATAAGCACTGGTAAATGTTGATAGTTATCCACTAGGATGTTATTAGTGTTTTGTGGGGGAAGACTGGGGCCCTGAACAGGTGCCTGTTGTCTCAGTGAACCATCACCCATTAACTTTGCATCTTCCTAAGCCAATTTTTAATGTTATTGATGAATAGTTATATAATGCAACCCATTCATTCTAAAATGATCACCTAGCAGTCTACTCTAAAGTGTGGTTTTTATTTATTTAAGCCGTGTTGACTGATGGGTTCTTATTTTGTTGTATGGACTATTATCTAATTTGGACATTATTTCCTTTACTTTCCAAACTTCAAGGGGCTCACATTCAGCCATCAGGAGCCCCTTGAAGGACCTATCAGAAAAAGAAACCAGGAAAAGGTTCTAGTTTCTAGACTTATCTTGTTATATTCCTTGTCTTGGCCACTAGAATCAGTTATTTCTCCACAAAGTTAGAGTAATTTTTTTTTTTTTAGAGAAAGAGTTTCAGGTAGCCCCAGGCTGGCCTCAGATTCACTACATAGCCAAGATTAGTTCTTGATTCTTCAGCCTCCACTTCCCAGGTGCTGGGATCACAAAAGTATACCATCCTGCCTGGTTTTCTGTGGTGCTGAAGGTTAAAATCAGGGCTTCTTACATGACAGGCAATTTAGTAATTTTCAGTTGAAGATTATATTGAGAAACTGAGATTTGGGCATTAACAGTGTTCTGTTCTGTCCACGTCAATGATCCCAGCCTCTCTCAGGAGGTATCGCTACACACCCACATGTACAGGCAAACTTTATCAGTTTCTATATCCAAATCTTTGATGTCACTGCATCCATGCTAATGCCCTTAATTATATAAATTATTAAAGAATAGTATGCTTTTCTTCACCAGCAGAGAAAGCTGACCCCCATTGACAACACTTTTGGTTGTTTTGCGCATAGTCAATCTTACCTTATATTTATGGTTGTGAGCCAAGCCTTTAATGGCTGAGCTATCCCTCCAGCCCTCAATCATTCCTTCATTGTAGCTTCTTTTCAGTGCCAATGTCTCTAACACACATTAGCCAGTGTAGACCAGGTACAGTGAGATTCATCCTAGCTCTGGGGGCTCCGAGCTCAGAACTCCACAAACATATCATCTCCAGTGAATCCTGACTATTTCACCAAAGTGGCTTTTATTCAAATAGCTATTGACTGAACTCTGGATGGTAGCTTCCAGCCAGAGGCTGTGAGAGAATTTGGGGCAGATGTCTCCTCCAGGTGGGAGAAAAACATCCGTCAGGAGAATACAACCCTCCATAGAGTCAATCTGGGACCCCACTCTCTGTGCTTTCAACCTAGTGGTGATGTGGGCCTGCCAAATGCAAAGAACTAAGTGAGAACCAAGTGAGCTAATGTCCCTAGTGCATCAAGCTGGAGATAATCTAATGAACATCTTCTCCTCAACTTTCACATACCTCTTCAGATGCAGTACTTATTCACGGAAGAAAGTGCATAAAACCCAGTTAAGCAAAACTAACACCCATTACTGGCAGCCCCATTAGGCAAGAGTAACGGCTGTTTACATTTTGAAATAGCTCTTCCAGACTGATTTCTTTGCACATCAGGTGAAAACATTATGTGATAAAGTTCCTACCCTGTCTGTGCAAAGACGGAACGAGATTCTCTATGGGGCTTCTTCCCTGCCTCTCCTGGATCTTTGGCTGGCTGGCACAATATCCCCTGAAAACATTTGGTGATGGCAGAGCTTGTGTGGTTGCTGTGTGGTGTACACATGTACCACTCCTGGTGGGTTCTTCTGACTGTAGTTCATTCTTTCCATGGGACCTGTCATCCAGGTGGAAAAGGCCAGGAAGCTTGCTTCCTCAGTCAGTGGAATTTCCTGTGGAAGCTGGCTAGAGTCCAGATCCCAGAGGAAATGACAGTACAAGCTTTGTCTATTCAAGGGCACCATTCATTCAAGTTTCTTTGTCAAACATGGATCTTAAATAGACCGAGAGGATGAGTGTACATGTGCATGCATCTGTCTCTGTCTCGTCTCTCTTCTCTAGGCAGGAGAGCACTGTACTAGGAGCTCTAGACACACAATCCATGGACTTCCCAAGTCTTCTATTTCCCTTTGTTTCCTTTGACACTGGACCACAGGTCAGTTGGTGATTACAGAGAAGAACAGGTAAAGTTGCTTCCTTGTCTCAGAATTTTCACTAGTCCATGGTCCAGTGTACTTAGAGTCTGCTATTTACTCTAAAGGTCTGTGTATGTTCTGGTCATGTGCATCTATCAAAGCTCATTGGATAGGCCAGACATGATGGCATGTGATTGTGATGGTAGCATCTGGGAGCAGGAGGCAGGAGAATCATGATCTGAGATCAGCTTGGCCTGTAATGTCAGACACAGTCTCAAAAAAGGGACATAGAAAAAAAATCACCTAGCCTGGAGTAGGATTCTGTTCTGGCACTGTCTAAATTTTTATCCACTCAGAAATCATATTAGTGTGTGGTATATATGCTGCCCAAATTTTGTGATTTGCTAGTGATTCAAAATTTCACCTTGAAATACTTGAGACCTCTATCCAGAAAGTTTAATTCATCAAGATGAAAGTGTCTAATCACATCCAGCTCTCAGGAATCATTATGGAGAAAGGGGCAAAAAAAAGAAAAAAATACAAGGCCTGGAGTGAGTAGGGGTGTGATGTGGGATGCCGACATCCAGGTGTGGCCTCTACACTCTTCAAAAAAAAAGTGTCCAAGAAAGACACAACCCTTGGGATTTTTCTGTGAGTATGTTGCTGTGTCCCAGTTGATAGCAGCTCACTGTTAATACCTGGATGGCGACAAGGACAAGAGTAACACACAAGGGAGATTGTGGAAGTGACCCAGGAAATAACACCAAGCATTACCTCAGAAACTTTGTGAAGCATGCTGATTTTATCATTTGGTTGGCATTTGGAGGCAGGTACCTAGTATTTTTGTAACATTCCAATCCATTCATTCCATGTCCTCATTTCCATTCTCACTATTGTTAATGATATTAAAGTCATTGCACCTTCTCTCCTACCAAATTACTGTAGAATCTACCTTTGCCCTATATATACTTCTCTGGTGTCTGAGCAGCTGATGTGACTGGAGAAATGCTCACAACCACCAGGACTTGTCCAACACCAGCTCTGTGGCTGCCAACTCAGGGCGCCTTCGGCGAGTCTGACAGGCCTTCTGTGTTTTCTGAGTTAATTAGCTCCTCACAGAAGAGAACACCTCATCTTCTGCTCTTTCCTGGAAGTTCAGTAGCTTCTGATTAGTCCTCCTCATGACCTTGACTCAAAAAGCAAACAAACAAAAAAACAACCAACCAACAAAACAAAACAGAATCATCCCAAGAGGACACCCTTGACTACTCTCGTGTCCCTCTGTTTCTGTATAATTCATTTCTATTTACAAAAATGTAAATAGGACTCAGTATAAATGTCACCTACTTTAGAAAGCTAAATGCTCAAGGGTCTAGAGAAGAGGTTTGTCTTGTGTGTTCAGTGACACTGTTCATGCTCCTAAGATACAGGGCATCTGAGTCCCATGCATCACCTAGCATAAGGCCATGCCTCATTCCCTCAGGTAACCTAACAGATTCCTTATTTGGATGAACCTACTGGATCTCGTGTTGTCTCAATTGCCACCATAACCTACATAAATGATGCTGTTAATTTGGTTCAATAACCTTCCTGATGCATAGAAGGGAACACTTACTTTTAGGAAGATGGTGAAGAAGGGGTTTGGAAGAATGTGAAGGGAACCAAGAGGAATCTCATAGGTACAGACAGCATTCTCTCATGGCCTGTTAGCCTTTGGCTTCTTGAGTACTGAACTCCTCAGAGTATGCTCTGGTTATAACTAATTTAGATAATAGAATGGAAACACACACACACACCACACACACACACAAATGTAAGTCTCTTTCACTGGTGTTTGCTCAACTGTTGAAGGTGATTAAGAACATGGTTTTAGTGAGCCTGGCTGGTTGTAATGTGTTCCAAGAGGAATTGGAAATGCCCCAAGGCCTTCACAGAGGAGAAGCTCATGGGACCACTATGGATTGTCCTTTGTGAGTCATCCTCACAGGCACACAGAGCATCAACTGTTGACTATATGAATCATTTGTTAAACAACGGATAATTGATCTATGCATCAATTAACTCACACCCCCAACACACCAACTGAGGGCTGTGTGATTGAAATCATTTCATTAAGTGTTAGTAAAATATTATAACTCACTGACCCCAGAAGAGCTTTTAGTCTTGTCTAATAGTAGATATAACATTTTTTCTTTCCTTTTGAAGAAACAGAAGCTAAGAGAGCAACCCAGTTTGCTCAGGGATCTTTTGCCACTTGGAGGCAGATCCTGGAACACAGACCTCTGAGCTGAGCTGCTGCATGTCTGAACACCTCACCACAGCGGCAAACACAAGAAACAACGAGCATGTGCACAGTCAGCCAGCAGGTGGCACTCTGTCCAGCAGGCTCTGCTTTCCCAGCCTTACAGTTTCTTACTCCTAAGGAGCAGGGGAAGTCTCCAGCTGTGTTTGGGGTTTCTACAAGTTGTCTCATCTGGTCAGATAAAGCTGATAAAATAAATAGATATTTTAAAATTTTAATTTTCTGATTCACTGTAAATAAACATAAAAATTGTTCTAGTTTAGTTACTAAAAAAAAAAAATATTGCTCATTTTTCAGTGCCACCACTGGGAACTAAACTGAGGACCTCATACATTCTGGTCAAGCACTCACTCTATTGCTGAGCCAAATCCCCAAGTGTCAATGCTGAAAATTTTTAATAATCACCAGTCAGTTCCTTGTGTGGATGAATCAAATACATAAATTCTAACTTGCTCTTAGAAGCAAAGGAGTCTATAAAGGTCGTGACAATATTGTTTTCTGTACATATGGCACATGCAAACACCTGAGAGATTATAGTTTCAAATACTTAAAATTGTTTGATTTTAAAATGCTACTGTTGAAAGTGAAACATAAAGGCCATTAAATAATTATTAGTTTCATTAGTTCATTTTTTTTCTATGTGACAGAAATTAAAATTTGCCATTTTGCCATAATTTTGGTAGTCATATCTGTTGTTTGCCTCCCGGAGCAGTTTCCTGTGCTTGCCCTCTGTCCTGGGAGCTGTAGGCTGTACCTGCAGGACCCTGTCCCGTTTGGCTTGAGCAGTGAGGGGCAGCAGCAGATCAGTCGGTAGCTTGCTTCTAGAGTTCTAGCTTTCTCTGTCTTTACATCTGTCTGTCTGCCTGCCTGTCTGTCTGTCTGTCTGCCTGTCTGTCTGTCTGTCTGTCTGTCTGTCTGCCTGCCTGCCTGTCTGCCTGCCTGCCTGCCTGTCTGCCTGTCTCTCTCTCATTGTGTGTGTGTGTGTGTGTATGTGTGTATGTGTATTTGTGCATGTACGCATGGCTGTTTGCTGCGGAATATGTCCGGGGGTCAGAAGACAATTTCCAGCGTCAACTTCTGCCTTGTTTTTGAGACGGTGCTTTCTTCACTGCTGGCACATCAGGTTTAGGTGGCCTGAGAGCTGCTGGGGCTCCTCCTGTGGCCACCTCCCATCTTGCCAGAGGAACTTTAGGCTTCAAGATACAGCCGTGCATCTAGATTTTCCTGGGTCCTGGAGGTCTAAGCTCAGGTCCTCACGCTAGTGCAGCAAAGCTTCCGACACAGAGTCATCTCCCTTACCCTGAGTTCCAGCTTTGTTTGGCTGCGTTCCAGCTACCCTCCCTGTGCTATTTCAGACCCAGGGATAGGAAGGCTTTGAGACCCTGATTATGCTCTATTTCTGTACATATTCTCTCACTATGCTTTCTTTAGTTTATTTTAAATTATATACATGCATATGTGTATGGGTTTATGAGTGCAGGTGCATGCAGAGGCCAGAAGAGAGTATTGGATCCCCTGAAGCTGGAGTTACAGTCCAGCATGAGAGGTGGGTGCTGGTATCTGAACTCGGGTTGGATGCAAAAGCAAAAAACTCTTAACCACCAAGTCATCTTTTCAACCCCATTATGTTATCTTTAATACAAACTTGTAGTGTGTCATCCATTGCCTGATGCCAAAATACCAGTGCTATAGTGGATGATCCATCCCTCAAGAGAATTTAAATCTACATTTTTGAAGTAATTCTCAGATCATATGGTCATCTTATATTGATAATTTCCATACCAATCTCTATTTTTCTGTAAAAATATTTGTTTCTCTTCACCTTGTATTTATTTTTCATTATAAGAATGATATATTACCATTGTTTGGGTGGCAATTCAATTTTATTGTTATCATTATTATTCTATTTTCTTATTTTGTTTTGGAGTGGCCATGGTAGACCCTTCACATTGACTCAGCCATGAATCCCCTGTGTTCACATTCTCCTATGCTTTTCCTTTTCTGTTATTGTAAAATGATTCTAAGTTCATCTTGAAACTTTTTCTTTTTTGTCCTGAAGAAATTTCTTTCATCTCCTTGAAGAAAAGAGTTTAGAAGCCAAGATATCAAAGTTATGTGTGCTCACTGTTGCTAGATGTTACTGCTTCAAGGTTTTCTCAGTGGTGTAATTACAAAATATATGGATGGGGGCTGGAGAGATGGCTCAGAGGTTAAGAGCACTGCCTTCCAGTGCTGTTCTTCCAGAGGACCTGAGTTCAATTCCCAGCAAAACCACATGGTGGCTCACAACCATCTATGATGAGGTCTGGTGCCCTCTTCTGCAAAACTGTATGCATAATAAATAAATAAATCTTAAAAAAAAAAATATATGGATGTGGCTGGAGAGATGGCTCAGTGGTTGAGAACACTGGCTGTTCTTTCAGAGGACCTGAGTTCAATTCCCAGCACCTTCATGGCAGCTAATTGTCTATAATCCAGTTCAAAATGATTTGACACCCTCATACAGACATAAAAGCAGGCAAAAAACTGATGAACATAAAATATGAATAAATAAATCATTAAAATAAGTATATAAACACATGCATACATTCACATACATATACACATATGTTTATGTATATGTGTATCTATGTATACATAAATTATAGATATGTGTTTTCACATATTTAAAGGCAGCCAAAGACATCATAATTCTGCAGACAATGTTAATATCCATTAAAATATTAAAAGTAAATGTACCTTAAGGAACAAATAAGATTTTTATATACAGATAAATGGAGCAAATACAGAAAGAAAATATAATTACCAAGAACATGTATGTGCATAACAAAATACACTCAAAGTGTTCAAAGCAGTAGAGAGTATAAGTAAATAATTATATGTTAAAAATATAATTGGGGTTTAAATATGATTATTTTGGAAATCAATACACAGATTAAAAGCAAGTGAAAGTATAGACTAGAATTGTGGAATTAGGAAACTCAAGCTTTTAGATGCTATAGTAATTTTTTTTCTTGTTGCTATAACAAATTGCCACAGATCTGGTCATTTAAATCAACACATTTATTTTCTCAGTTCTAGAAAACAAAAAATCCAAATAAATTTTATGAAGGTAAAACCAGGCATTAAGAAAATTATTTATTTTTAAAAACTTTATGAGTGTTTTCTTTTTTTTGAAACTTGGGTATATTCACCGTGTCCATGCCTGATGTCTCCAGAGGCCAGAAGAGGGTATCAGATCCCTTGGAGCTGAAGTTATAGATGGCTGTAAGCTACCTTGTGGATGCTGGGAACTGAACCTGGGTTCTCTACAAGAATGACAAGTACTTTTAACTGCTGAGCCATCTTCCAAGTTCCTGTAGCCAAGCTCTTGATTTTGACCTTGTTCCTTTTTGGAAGCTTGAAGAAAGGATCGTCTTTACTAGCAAGAGGATATGGATGCTCCTGAGCTTGTTGCAGTCCTACTCAACCTTCACCAGCAACTCTTCTGCGCTCACATCTCGTTTGCCTTCCTCTTAGAAAGATGCTTATTGTTTCACCTAAGGCTCATCTACGATGACCCTTCCCATTGAAGATTCTTGATAATGTCTACCAAGAGCTTTTTGTCATATATAAAGCATTCATAGGTTATAGGTATTAAAGCAAGGACATCTTTGGGAAAGATCATTTAAGCTATTGAGATATTAATTTTAATTTTATTAACAACACACTTTTCTCTAACACACATAACACATATATAAAAACAGAACACAAGCTAGGCTAGATGAGAAACAGATTACATATCTTCTTGTAGTGGGATTATGTTATATTGCTACTGTTTCTTGTCATAGTAAATATTTGTCCTGCCTATGGGTTTAACAAAAGCTGATTGGCTAAAGACAGACAGGAAGTGTGGGTGGGGCTATCAGTCTAAGAAAATCTGGGAACATCTCAGAGCAGACACAGACATCAGAGACAGGGATGTGACAGAGGCACGAGGAGGAGACAGCAGCAGACACAGAGGGAAGAAGCTGAAATGCTGCTCTGAGAAAAGGTATTGAGCCGCACGGCTGAACATGAGTTAGCTGGTTAGCAATATGCCTGGGCCCTAGGCTGATCAGTGTAAAAATAATACAAGCGTCTGTGTGATTCTGTGGGACTGCAGGTCCAAATCTTGAGGATAGGCCAGAAAGGCCAGGCAGAAGCCTATTACAACAAATGGTGCCCAACTATCCCCTTTTTTCTTTTAAAAACAAGAAAACCCCAAATCTAATATCATTTCCCCCATTATCTATAACAAATTATACCCAACACTGTAAACAAACACAAACATCCATAATCCATTTTTTTAGAATTGTGGGCATAGTCTTCTTGGCTACTTCCTGATGAATGGGAGGGTTGGCAATCCCATGGAGATCCAAAGAAAATTTTAGGATTATGGATAAGTCTTTAGTGGAATAATCTGTAAGGCTGAGTAATCTTAACCAGTCTCTTTGAAGTAGTTTTGGATGCAGAACTTAGAGGAAACTGCAACAAAGATGCTCTGACATTCTGAATCATCTGGCTCATCCATTTCTATTGGAGACTTTTCAGGGGGGTCTTCCTTTATCAAAATTTATTTTCTTTAACTGGGAATAAATCCACAGCTTCTCATTTTCTGTAGAAATAAAAAGGAAACCTCTTCTCCAAAGTAGCATATCTTTTTATTTCAATTTTAAAGTCAATTCATTTATATATATATATATATATGTTGAATTAATTCAAGAGCATTTATAATCAGTGCTTTTAGCAGCTTTAACTATTTCCTTTATAGTCAAAAACCATAAAGATAAGAAAATAACATACAGTATCCAGACACTCTTTGTATTTTCCATTTTACATGGCTTATTACTATTTTTAAACTCTATTTCTTTTTTAAGGACTTTCTCTATCCTTTTTCCTTTTTTATTTTATCTCTCAAGCTTATGTATATTTTAAACACACTCTAAACCATGTACTTTTTAAAAAATCTGTCTTTACTGTAATCTCTTATTTCTTATCTTTTTCTAGTCACACCTTTACTTGGCTAGGGTGGCTGACTCCACTCAGATTCCTCTATTTCTTTCTGTTTCTGTCCACATCTTTAATCTTCCAAGGTGTGGCTAAGGAGTAAAGGTGTCACTAGGGTGGCTAATCTAGCTGAAATTTAGCTTTTTAGCTTATTCTCAGACATAAAATTATCACTCTGGGGGAATTTTAAGGTTCATATAATCACCAAACTAAGCACTACGGTCTGCTGTTCATTAACTTCATTTAAGTATTTGACAGCAGCATCGATTTTTAAAAAGACTCATAAGTGTTTTGCCTCTAAGGCTAAATCAGAGAAGTCTCACTTAAAAAAGCTGAGCCTCTGCTTGCCTCCAGCAAACAGGTCTGATCCAAGAAAATGCTGCTGCTACTAAGAATTAATCTTTGAGTCTGTTTTCTTTTGCCTGTGAGAACAGAAACCTTAAATCCACCATAAGTAGCATTTTTCTTACATTGAAGCTCAGGAACAAGCCTTATTGCTGCTTTTAAGCTGTACTCTAAAAGCCTGTCATTTTAAATTCAAACCCAAGCCCACATGCCTCACTAGGTTGTCTCTGTACCACAGCTCATATGAGAGACACAACTCCCAGAAGCTATTTTTGACTCTGATTTTGTGCTTTAGAACTCTTCTTAAATTTTTTCAAGCTTTATGTGAGTGTATATCACTCACATTGGACAGCCATTTTAATTTTCTGCTGATCAACTTAGGGCCCAGGCACATAACTTGCTAACTCCTTTATCTGAACTCAACCCATCTTGTTCAGCCATGCAGGTTGGTACTTTTTCTCAGAGCAGCATTTCAACTTCATCCCTGGAATCTCTGCAGCATCTGTGTGGTGGCTCTGTCTGGTGTCTGTCTCTGCTCTGAGATGTTCCCGAGTTTCTTTAACCTGGTAGCCCCACCCACACTTCCTGTCTGCCTTTAGCCAATCAGCTTTTATTAAACCCATAGACAGAACAAATATTTACAATGACAGGAAACAGTAGCAACATAACATGATCCCATTATATCTTCTGATTTGATCATTGTGAAAAAATGGCTATAAATTAGTAACAAAAGTATACATAAAATAAAGAAACCTCCTAAATTAAATGCTTATCTCATCATGGTGTCAAAATATTGGACAAAAAAGAACAAAAGACTTATTTTGGTTTACAGTTCTAGAAGATACAGTCTATCATGTCAGGGAAGGAATGATGGCTATCACAATGTATCCACTCGGAGTGTTAAATATGGGAGTTAGGATCACTTTCTCCTTTTAATACATGTCAGGACCCCAGATAATCCCATGGCATGTTGCTTCCACAGTGAAGCTGGATCTTCCTATCTCAAATCCAGAAACTCTCCAAATGGCCCCATGTTGGGTGCCATTTGTTCACAGAAGCTTTCTGACCCTTCCAGGGCTGAGGTCTGGAGGAATCTCTCCCAGCCATGGTATTAATCCCAAACTGTTTGGCCTATGGTTCAGTCTCATTACCAGCTAGCTCTTACAACTTAACTCAGCCTATTTTTTTTTATTGATTTATGTATTTCCATGTGACTCTGTGGCTTTACCTTTGTCCCATTACATCTTGCTTTCTGGGAAGTATTTCCTTTACTCTGCACTTCTTTTTCTTTATCTCTGTTTGGATTTCCCACCTGCCTCTGGGCTAAGGTCAGTTTGGGAAACCAACAAACAGCTTCTTTATAATCAGTGGTCATGAAGCACATTCACAGTGCACAGAAAGGTATCTCACATCAGATAGAATACACCCATAGGTTATTCTACTTGCTAAATCCCATCAAGTTGGCAATCAACATTAATCATTAGAACTCCAACACTTTTCAATACTTGACGCTTAAATATATCACTTTTATTTTGTTTGTTTGTTTGTTTTGTTTTTAAAAATGGTGTTTTTCTGTATGACAGCCAGGCTAGCCTGAAACTTGATTTGTAGGTCAGGATGGCTTCAGACTCACAGAGATCCACCTACCTCTGCCTCCTGAGTTCTGGGATTAAAGGCATGCACCACTACCACCATCAATTTTAGGTGTCTGTGTGCAAATATTTCACTTGTAGGCTATAACCTTACACCTCTTGTCCTATAGATTTATGAATATCTTATAATGCAGAATGCATTTATCTCATTTTTTAAAGTCCTCAAAGTGCAAAGCCCTATTCCAAAGAAACAAAAATCAGAATCAATGAACTAAAGAACAAAACTGATAAAGAAAAAGAATACAATCAACAGTGAGTTATATGACTAGAGTAATGAAATGAAAAAAAAGATGGATAAAGCCAAGAGTAAAACAGAATGAGGAAAGAGGAAAATGGTTTAGTAGTTAAAACCCTTGCTTCACATGCTTAGAAACAATAGCTGTATTCTCAGAATGTAGGTAAAGACTGGGTGAGTGTAATGGCCAACCTGTAATTCCAGTTTTGGAATATGGAACCAATCCACAAAAAGAGCATGCTAATGAGACTGACAATATTAGTGAACTCTGAGTTTGACTGAAAGATTCTGCCTCAGAGAAGAAGGTAGAAAAGAAATTAAGGATGATTTGGGAATCCACATGCATGAATGTGCACAAATGCATACTTACCCACACCCCATGCATGTACGCACCCCCCCACTCACACACACACACACACACACACACACATGCACTAAACATAGATGTGAAAATAGGGGTAAAAGGATAAAAATAAGCATCATACAGAACTATAGTGACAGAGGACCATGGGAAGCTATAGTGAGTGAAGTCAGGGAAGGTTGTTAGATGTTAATGGTGTGAGCTAATGGGTTGTTCCTCAGGATGGCCATGGAGAGTCTCTGTGAGGGGCTGATGATATTTTAATGTTATATCTAGCAGCATAATCTAAAATTCTGATTTTCTGTCTTTCTTAGAGACTCCATGAGCTACTATCTTTTTTATTTTAAGCCACATTTATGAAAGAATAACTTCTATACATGTACATAAAATGTACAATTTATATATGCAAATACATCCTTTATATAAATCTATATGTAAATTTTTACAAATAAACATATAATATTTGCATGAGCCCTAAAATTTCCTTGTGCTTTTCTGTAAACTTCTTGAGTCTTCCAAATCTCTTCCTAAGTTCTGGGCAGCAACTGATATTAAATTTAGTTTGTTAGGACTCAGGACTACAAAATTTACAACTTTTAACAAGCTCAGTTTGTTTTTTATGGTATAGTCAATACTATGTGTCTGTCCCAGCCCATTTTATTTTCCTGGGCCCATAGGCAGGCATTTCTCCAGACTCCTCTGCAGGGATGGGGATGTGTATTTATTTTTGTTCTACACAATCTAGAGTTGAAATGATGTAAAGTACATATACACTTAGTCTTTGGTGAATCCTGGGTGACCCTCCAGCCCTGTCTTCTTCTTTGAGTACCATGTTAGGCATGTATCAGATGCTACTTTTAAAAGGTGAAGTAAACCTGTGTCATTGTGTCCTTCCTTGGAACAGATGCATTTGGAACAATCACAGTGAACTGGAGCTTAAAAACAAGCAGACAAGAGAGAAAGAGAGAGATAGAGAGAGATAGAGACAGAGAGAGAGAGAGAGAAAGAAAGAAAGAGAGAGAGAGAGAGAGAGAGAGAGAGAGAGAGAGAGAGAAGTGTGTTTGCATGTATAGATGTGTATGTGCATGTGGAGGCCAACTCCAAATACCACTATTTTATTTTTTGTGAAAGAGGCTTTCACTGAACCTGGATCTCAATGTTATGGCTAGACTAGCTGATTATTAAGCTCTCTGGGATATGCCTGTGTCCATCCCCTAGTGCTGAGGTAACAGGCACGCACTACTGCTTTTATGAGGTACTTGGGGATCCAAACTCAGGTCCTTCTGCCTATTGTAACAAATACTAAGCCATCTTTCCAGCCCCAAATAGACAGACACACAGACACAGAGAGACAGAGATTTCAATAGAGGAACTTTGGATATACAAACATTGACTGTTGCAGGGATTGACTGCTCTTTTAGCAAAATTTCAGACAACTCTCCACCTTCCTGACACTCAGGTTACTTGGTGACTTTGATTGTTTCTATTTGCAGTGAAGTATCAATCAGCTAAATCAGTTTCCGTTTAGGTTGATTCTTTTATTGTCTTTTATTCCAATCTTGTGTGGGGAATCTCGAATCTATCCACGAAAAAAGATTTATTAAAGAAAGTTAATTAGGAACATCAAACAGAAAGGTCTGGATTTTCCTGATCAATCCAATTTACGAGCTTTGGGCAGAAAACAAAATGCTTTTGTATTCCTGCCCCTCAGGGGGATGATAATACTGTGATCACTTGAGATTTTCATATGAGAAACAGAAGAGTGGAAACTAGAATTGTGTGGTGTGTGTTTGTGGTACATGCTAACTAGAATTATGTGGTGTGTGTATTTGTGTGTACATGTAACTAGAATTGTGTGGTGTGTGTTTGTGTGTACATGGTAACTAGAATTATGTGGTGTGTGTTTGTATGTACATGTAACTAGAACTGTGTGGTGTGTGTTTGTGGTACATGCTAACTAGAATTATGTGGTGTGTGTATTTGTGTGTACATGTAACTAGAACTGTGTGGTGTGTGTGTTTCTGTGTACATGATAACTTGAATTGTGTGATGTGTGTTTGTGTGTAGATGGTAGCTAGAATTGTGATGTGTTCTTGTGTGTACATGGTAACTAGAACTGTGTGGTGTGTGTGTTTGTGTGAACATGGTAACTAGAATTGTGTGGTGTGTATTTGTGTGTACACACATGCATATATTGAGGTCAGAGATCAATGCTGACTTCTTCCTCTTGTTTTCTACCTTAGTTTTTTGAGACAGGGTCTCTCATTGCCTGGAGCTTGTTCACTGACTGGACTGGATGGCCAGGAAGCCCGGGGAACCTCCTGTCTCTGCCTTCCTGTGCTCTGGGATTACAGGCATATTCTACTGCATCTGAAGCAGCAGAACCAACGCCATCTTGTGAACAGGCCTTCATTTGGAGGCATCTGGTGACCAGGGGCTGAACTCAAACCCTAAATGTGCTGTGACAGCAGAGTTAAAAGCATACATCCTGGACACAGTCGAATGAGATGTAGTAAAACTTAACAAAGACCAGATGTTTTTGCAGATACCCTGTATCCTGCCATATACCCTGTCAGTGTCCTGTGGTTTCCTATCAGACATCCTGCCAACCGGCAGTAGTTTCACACCTATAGCCTGGCCAATGATTTTAAAGGATTACCTTATGTCCCCATACCCAATCCTAAAACGCCAAGCCACTTGCTTGTGGTTTTTCTCTTTATAAACCCTCTGTAATCAGGGCTTGGGGCTTCCTCTCTCCCTCACTGTACTGGAGTGTTGGATGAGGTCCTTGCCCAGGCTCAAATAAGTAAAACCTTTGTTTTTGTATTAGAAAGTTGGCTCCGTGGTGGTCTTGTTGGGGATTTCATGATGAAGCCATTACACATCCAGCTTTTTACATGGGTATTGGGGATCCAAACTAAAATTCTCATGCTTGCAACATAAACACATTATGTATTAAACCATCTCCTAGCCCTGGTAAAGAGAATTTTATTATGTAAAGATAGGGCATTTTTATTTGAGAGAAAAAAATATGTACTACAATTTTAAAACAAATTAAAATGTTTTTAAATCTCATAAATGTTCAAGAAATTATTGTGGAAACATTTTAAATAAAAAACTATAATCCCATTTTTAATTAACTTTCATCTATAAATAGATACAAGAAAAAGAAGGTAATAAAAATCAAATAGTGACAAAGCTTTACTTACAACTATGTTTGTGACTCTGATTCTTGAATTTCCTGTTTTTTGAGCTTATCCTCCTGTCCTGGGTGACTATACTTCTTCCACACTTAGAAAGAAATGGCCTTTCCTTCTATGGTCAGTGGCTTATGTTGGGCTCCAAAATATAATTGTACATGTTGTCTTATGGGACAAGGTCTAAGACCTGGTGGCAAAGAAGTGTCTTCCTTAGGGCAGAGAATATACCAGCATTCATTACCCAAGAAATGACAAGAAAGAGAAAAGATGGAGAGTTAAGTCTTGTCTGTTGTATGAAGTTTCTGGCGGGTCAGGACCAGACCCACAGAGACACATAGATGCTTATATTAATTTTATGTCGATTGGCATAGGCCCAGGCATATAACTCGCGCACCCTTAATTTTTAAACTAACCCATGATTCTTATCTTGTTTAGCCATGTGGTTTGGTACTTTTTCTGAGAACAGCATTTTAACTTCTTTCCTCTGTGTCTACTGGTGTCTCTTCATGGTGTCTTCATGATGTTATCTCTGCTCTGCTCTTTCTGCTCCCAGAGTTTTCTTTGTCTGGTAGCCCTGCCCATACTTCCTGTCTGCCTTCTGCCAATCAGTGTTTTTTATTAAACCAGTAGGCAGGACAATTATTTACAGTGGAACAGAATACAATCCCACTACACTTGTCTCTGGACTCTCCATGATCAGGAATACAGATGGGCCTGGAAGGCAGGTGATCAATTTTTCTTGAACATGACATAGGAAGTAGATAAACAGGAGAAAGTTGAATTATCTGTCAGTGTTATCTGCTCAAACATCGTAGGTAATTGATGATCAACTGAAGTGTGGAGGAGTAGTTATACATGCATTTGGACTGGACTCATGAAGTATAGGGTAGTACAGCTGAAGGCTGTTGTAACAAGACAGTGAGTATCAGGATACCCAAGGAGAAAGTGGGCCCAGGTATGCTGGATGTGAGGTCAGCCAGCTTTTACTTCTAGAATTCACCGGTTTTCCTTGCAGCACACTCCTTCCTAACATGCTCACTGGCTGAGGCACTGAGGTGGGAGCCTGTTAGTGGGTTCTCACTATTTTTTATATTTATAGAAATGACTCAATTCTGAGTGCTCTATGGAAGATGACTCATTTTAAGACATTCTGATGATGGCATCTTAAGTTGCTATGGCCATTCCTTAGTAGGCTTGTGTTGATTCTTAGTAAGAAGTCTCAAAAACTTCTACTCAAAGCTCATAGAGAAGTAAAGGAAAAGGACTTGCTTTCCTGGAGAATAGGGAAGGGCGGTGGTGGATGCAGGTGCAGGGCGGTGGTGGATGCAGGTGCAGGTAATACTTGATCCTGAAGTGTGATCAGGACCCTTCCCTTTACAGTGCTTGGCTTCTGCTCTAAGTTAGTTCAACTGAGTGAGCTCTTCCTTGAGGTGAGATGCTAGCAGCTAGTCCACCTTTTCTAGATTTAAACCTCAGAGTTTAAATGTGCTGTTTAAAACATATAAATGCAGTTTAGGGATTCATTATGACTAGGTGTGTATGCTGTCTTCAGGGAAACAAATCCAGGCAACTTTGACTTTCAATCAGAACTTTAGTTAATTTTGTTCTTAAACCTGCTCTTAAATTCTGCTGTTTAGGTCCAAATCAAGGGCTCCCATGGAGTCCTGAAAAGCTTCTTTTTCATTCTTTAATAATGTTGCATGTGATTTTGTTTTATAGAAAGTTGTTGTGTTTTCTAGTGTGTTAATGATCATTTTCTCAAGCTTTTAGTGTTGTGCATTTAAACCCATGAGAAAATTCCATTACTGCTGTTTATTGATTTCTTACAGAGGCTGTATATACACATGCTTAATTAGTATACTACATTATACCTAAAATTTCACCATTTTTCTTTCTGATGGCTGTGTAATATTTTTTGTACAGATAGTTTCTTATATATTAACTTGTCTCCTGATGATAAACATCAGATTCTAGATTTTTAAAACTCAGTTGTTAGGAGCACTTCCCTTAGCACACAAATATCTGTGAAATAAAGTCTTGAGTCGTATGTGTGTGTGTATGTATGTGTGTGCATATGTGTATATGTGTGTGTATGTGTATGTATGTGTATATGTATGTATGTGTGTGTGTATGTGTGTGTATATGTATGTGTATGTATGTGTGTATATGTATGTATGTGTGTGTGTATGTATGTGTGTATATGTGTGTGTATGTGTGTATGTATGTGTATGTGTGTGTATGTATGTGTATGTATGTGTGTATGTATGTGTGTGTATGTATGTGTATGCATGTATGTGTGTGTATGTGTGTGTATGTGTGTGTATATGTGTGTGTGTATGTGTGTGTATATATGTGTGTGTGTAAGTATCATTACACACTGGTTAGGAGTGAGAACTCTGGGACCAGGTTACCTGGGATTTTGATTTGGCTTTCTTATCAGTTTAGTGGTCTTTGGCAAGTTTCTTAAATTTCTGTCTTGTTTTGCTAATGGGAAAGATGGGAATAATACCATCTTCTGCTAGGGTTACAAGGATTAAGTGAACTAATCTGCTGAGATTTCTGTCTAATGCTCAACACTCATTATCTGTTAATGGTGGTCTAGTTCAGACTCCACAGCTACCCTCGTGAAATGTTTGTATTCTGCGTGAGCCAAGACTGGGATGCTGGTTTATTTAGATATGTTTCTGTGGACACTCAGCACTGAGTCTGATCTCAAACTCTTGATCATCCTGCTTGTACCTCCAGAGGACTGAATGTAGTTAAGAGACCCCTTCTCAAGATAAAAGAGAAAATGGTATTGTCCACCCTGAATCTGCCACTTTAGAGAGTGTTTTTGCTTGTACTCAATGAACAAATGAATAAAACTAGATTTAAGAACTGCCTTTCATTTATTTCTGTAATTTCCAAGCCTTCAAAGGCCTTGTCAGGCATCACACCTGTAAGTCCTTTTGAAGGCAGCATGTAATGATTGCACCCAAACTGACTGTAGCAGAGGGCTGAGTGAGCGATGAAGCAGTTTCTAGGCTCCCCAGGAATGAGGGGGCTGAAAAGCTAGCTGAAAGCATGGGCTTCCTGCTCACTCTCAGAAGGAAGGGTTGGGCTTTTCCTTTATGTTTTGAAAGGAGAATGAGCTTTACACCCTTGGAAGTTTGGTGCAGAGCTTGTCATGTGATGGTCTTTCACTATGTGGCATCTTTTCATGCTCCATTTTAAATTTTTTTGGGAGGGTCTTTTGGAGACAGGGTTTTTCTCTGGGTAGCCCTGTGGACCAGGCTGGCCTTGAACTCAAAGATCCATCTGCCTCTGCCTTCTGAGTACTGGGATTCAAGTTGTGAACTACCACTGCATTCAGTCTCTTTTGGATGTTATGTCTAATAGGTACTTTGAATTTTCACCCAGACTCTCCTGGTGGCCCAATGTTTCTTCTGTCAGTTGAAGTTTCTGAGTCTGTGAATTAGGAACTATTATTAGTAATAATATAATTACTCTGTTTCCGGTGAGGAATATAGCTTGACATTAAATACAAGAGCAAACAAATAGAGTAGGTTATATGTCCTGAAACATTGATCCAGAAGTCACCATTCATGGCAAAATCATTATAGTATTACATTTCTAGAACATTTCTAGCAGATGTTTGGCTAGGGTAAGATCCTGCATTTTGAATTGTCTTCGAATGTGGTTGGAATTTACTATTATTATTATTACCATTTATTTATTTTTGAGATAGACTCTCTCTGCATATTCCTAGTTTGTCTAGGGTTTGCTGTGTGGCACAGTTTGGCCTTGGACTTGGGATGATCCTCCTGCCTTTGTCTCCTGAGTTCTGGGGTTAGAGGCATGTGCCATTACACTCAGCTCCATTCACATATAAATGGTTCGAAAAGTTGGAGGGTCTACACAAACTGAAATTTATTCTTTTTTAAAATTAAGTAACACATATATCCAATAGAATACCACCCCAGACATGCATAGTACCTTCAGCAGCATAGCATACTATATAATTTTAATTGTTAGTGTATTTTTTTTGTAGGTGTTTAAAAATAATCAGGAACTTTATGGTAAGAAAACAGATTAATGAAGACTCACTTATAGTTAATCAGATCCAGCATGGACCCTGAAGCCAGGACACTGTTACCAGGGGAAGGTTCAGGAAAGATCCAGAAGTCTTCATGACATTAACTACAAACATGGATCTCTCTGGATGAAGGATCCAGTGTACCGTCTATTTTAATAATGAAGCAGGTGCTAGGGTTGTGGCCTGTCACAGGGGTCTTCATTTGCCTTAGATAACTGGATGGTTTCTGTTTTGTTTGGGTGAATAAATATTTGAAGGGGGAAACAGTAGAAGGTTTTGCGGCTGTTATGATGTTATTGATACGCAAGCTGACGCTGTTATGGCGGATGCTAACAGGCTACATTATCTTTATGCCTCCAAGGTAACCCGAAGCAGCTGTCTATTGCCTTGGCACTTACCTTACTCCGAAGCGTCTGCCCTGCTGAGGACTGTAACCCGAGCCAACTGCCTGCTTCACAGAGGCTTCTTTAACTACCTACAGCAAGACAGGAAGGAAGAGCGTGAAATCCCCCAGGATGAATGCTTCCAAGAGGGGTTAGATGCTGAGAGACTCTCTTGGAGAGGATGGGTCAGCCATCTCCACTTCTATGCAGGAGCAGTAGTCATTAGTGTGTCCTTTTAAGGTGAAGGCAACCCCTGAAAGACTTTCTTTTCTCTTTTGAACTCTGGCATGCATCGCTGCAAGGCATGTCCATGTGGAAAGCGAGGCTCACCAAAAGCCTGACGTTCCCATCTCCAAGGATGCATTCCTTCCCATGCTCGGCTCTGCTGGCTTGTTTTGGCAACACCAGGGATAATGCTGCCTTTGATCAGTCCAGCTCAACTGATACTCACTCCACCATCTATGTCCAGCCTATGGCCAAAGCAGGCAAGCATCCAAGTCACCCCAAGGTAGAAGACGAAAGAGCTCCTGAGAAAAGGCAAGATTCTGAAAGGCACTCAGAGCGAAACGGCAGTGCAAATGGTAATAACAGCAAACACACTGCTGTCCAGCCTGCAGAGACCCTTGAGAATCTGCCCAGGTCCCTAAACAATGAACCAGACTGTGAAGCAGTTACTTTCCAGACATCCATCCCTAGACCATCAATTATTGACATGCCGAAGGTGAGTTTTCCCAGTGCTCTTACAGGTGGGGAGGTGTGGGGGAACATTGCCGTTTTGGGAACTCTCTGGAAAACATACTTGTTTAAATTCATTACTGCATAAGACACAGGGAATTCTCACTAGTGAGAGAAAGGGTGGAGAGGCTTTTAAATTCTCAGTGTGTTCTCTGATAATGTGGGGAGACAAATGACCGTGTCCCAGAGCTGTGACAGTGGCAAACTGAACTTTAATAACTGGCTGTGATGTCTCAGAACAGTTTCTCCAAAAAAAAACCAAAAGATCAGAGGATATATATATATGTGTGTATATATATATATGCATACACAATATGCCCATACATATATAACACACACGTAATATACTTTTTAAAAAACTGATATATTCTGGGCAGTGGTGGTACAGGTCTTTAATATCAGCTCTAGGGAGACAGAGGCAGGCAGATCTCTGTCAGTTTGAGGTCAGCCCGGTCTACAGAATGAATTCCAAGATAGACAGGACTACATACAATGAAATCCTGTCTTCAAAAACCAAAACCAAAACCAAACCAAACCAAAAATGAAAAACTGATCTATAACTTTATATATATTAAAATCTACATTATGGCCAGGAGATTTCAGAAATTATCTTTAGTGGTTAGAATGTATCAAGTATGGAAAATTGGGAATGACAGGGAAAGCTGGAGATGATAAGCAAAGCCCCGAGTACAGAGAAGAAAGGAAGTGATAGAAAATAATATTCATTAATTAATTGATGGTGTACATGCCTTTAATCCCAGTATTCAGGAGACAAAGGCAGATGGATCAAGGCCAGCTGGTCTACAGGCTGAGTTTCAGGACAGACTAGGCTACCCAGAGAAACCTTGACTCAAAAAATAAAAACAAAACAACAAAAATCATAAAATCTACGATTTTAGTGATTTAAAAACAGGAAGAGGAAGGGGTTTGAAAGATGATACCTACTCTCCTGAGGTATGAAGTTGAACATTATTCTCTTTTCTTTGTTTTGGAATTCTTGAATTTTAATTTTTGAGTGTTCTGATTTCATTATACACATAATTTCATAGTTCTTGGCACTTTCAATTAAGAGGGGTGGTTGAGAAAGAGACTTCTAAAGGGTATATTACCAAAGATATTATTTCACTAGTTTTTTGATGTTGTTGGTAATTTCTTGCCCAATAAATTTAAAACCAGACTTTTAAGAGCTGAAAAGGTTTTGAATATTCATTAATTAAATGTTCTGATTTAAAACTGTTTTTTTTTCTCTCAGCCAGTTTAACAAAGAATAATGTTTTGTCTGATTTGCTGACTTGGTCTAGAGTTGTTTTAGTAGTAAAATCTGTAATTTGTCTTTCAGCAAAGATAAAGTTAGAGCATAATTTAAAATACAGTTCTGTGTGTCAGGGTATAGCAGTGCTCCTCAACCCTCTTAACGCTGTGACCCTTTACTATACCTCCAACCATAAAATTATTTTTGTAGGTTACTTCATAACTATAATTTTGCTTCTGTTATGGATTGTAATGTTAATGTCTATGTTTTCTGATGGTCTTAGGTGACCCCTGTGAAAGGGTCATTGGACTCAGCAAAGGGGTCATGATCAACAGGTTAGAGCCACTGATCTGAAGCATTATATTAAGTGAGTGAACAGAGGTCTGGGGGTATAGCTCAGTAGTAAAGCATTTGCTTAGCATGTACCAGGCCATAGGCTCCATCTCCAGAACTGCCAGGGAACAAAATATAAATCATTAAGTTTAACTCTGTTGTTTGAATTCTTCCATTCTGAAATTGTGCAGAAAATTTCACCAAACCCTGCTTTTTTTGTTAGCACCATTAAGCCAACCCTCCAAAAAACAACAAAACCCAACATAGTTATTTAGTTTTATCTATCTATCTATCTATCTATCTATCTATCTATCTATCTATCTATCTACTAAGATATTTGTAGTGGATCTGAGTACACATCATGGCCAGTTTCACATTAGCTACACAGTCAAAAGATGGAAGCTGTATTGCCTTGATGAGCTAGAAGCATACATTCTGTTGCGAAGGGAGGCAAGGCGTGCAGCTATCCAACATCTACCCTCTACTGCCGAGTTCTGTAGCACAGACAAGGGTTGATCTGATTTTCTGTTTTAGTGTTTCTGTGACACAGAGGGTTGATGTGCATTTCACAAGAGCCAATGAAACACAGGGGGAATCAGTTCTTTACTCCTTCATGTGGGTCCTAGGGATCAAACATCAGAGTTGGTGGCAAGTGACTTCACTCACTGAGCTATGTTTTCTACACAAGCCTTAGAAATTTTGTTGTGATAAAGGAGTCATGTGACCAAGACCATTTATAGGAATTGAATGCAGTGTGTTTTGCATTTGAATTTGAATCAGAATGATTCAAAATGAGGCTACAAGTAGGAGAAGAGCCTGGAGAGGTACACAAGGCCCAAAAAGTTGCATCTGGGATGCTACAGTGAGAGAAGTGTCAGTGGGAACTTTGGGAATTTTGTCAAGAGCTGTGTAATGTATGGGATTTTATCCTGGGTGGGCTAGAGTCTAGAAGCCATTACAATAACTGGGGACACCACAGGCAGAAGCAAATGCAGCAACTGGTGGTGGACAGCAAAGTGATAAAAGGAAAACACCGTGAAACTGAGGGCCAGAGTATGTGATAAGAGGGCACTCCATGGACAAGGCCATTGGGCATCTGTTGTGGAATATTAGTTTAAGATTTGTTATATTTGCATTTATTCTCTGGGATATTTGTTTAATGATGCAAAGATATGTTGGGTTCCTTTATGTTGCATTTGTTTAACTCTGTAAAGCTGTGTCACTTTGCTTGTCTAAATGTGGTATATTTTATATTTAATAAAAATAGTCTGAAATAGCAGAGGACAGAGCCAAGGCATAAAGGTCAGGGAGTGGTGACCAATGCCTTTAATCCCATCACTCTGGAGGGTCTGACTCCAGATCTGACTGGGTCTCTTGAGTTCAAGGACTAACAGAGCCAGGTGGTGGCACACACCTTTAATACTAGCTCTAGAAAAGTTGAACCAGGAAGTGAAATGGCTGGGCAGAGAGAGAGGAGGGGGGAGTTCAGCTTCCCCTGCTACTTCCCTTATGGACTGAGAACAGAGAGGCTTGGGGCCAGATGATTTGTGGAGACAGACCTAAGGAGATGGCTGGGTGAGAAGTGGCTATCTCTCTGATATTTCAGCTTTTTCCCAATATCTGGCTCTGGCTTTTTATTATAATACCAAATAGAGTTAATGCAATATCTAAAACACCTGATTAGTCTACAAAAGAAGGGAAGAAAGAAATATATAGACTGAGGAAAGGTAAAAAGCCCAGAGGGAAAATGTGGAGTAAGAGAAACAAGTAAATTTTAGTTAGATAAGCTGGCTAGAAACAAGCCAAGCTAGGGCTGGGCATTCATAAGTAAGAATAAGACAAGTAAGAATAAATCTTTGTGTATTTATTTGGTGGCAGGCCCCCAAAGAGTAAAACAACAAAAAACCCCAAATCCAGGCATCTACTGTGGTTCCAGTGCCGAGAGTTCACTGGTACAGAGCACCTACAGTTGGCCAGTCTCCTCACCACATTACATGGAAGCTCTCATCTGACCCTAGTGAGATGTTACCATCTCATGGGGCTCATTTTTCAGAGCAAGACATTGACATTTGCCCAAGGCCACAGAGGGAGGAAGTGGCAGGCTCAGGATTAGAGTCTAATTCTCTCTGACTCCAAACTCCCCCCTCTGAAATAGCATGTGTTTGTATTACTAATTATGTACTGCCTGAGGACTCAGCCACATAGTCCTATATGAACCCACTTCCTTTTTAGTTAAATTTAAAGTCCATTTACATATATATGGCCTGTATTTAGAAAAATGTATAGTATATATAAATGTTGCAGCTGGGTTATGGTCTTGGGTTCAATCCCTAGCACTGTAATATGCATTTGTAAATGCATACATGTGCATAATTATAATTATTAGATTTTAAAATTATTTTGCATAACATTTTCTGCCATGGTGGCAGGTGTGTAACACTATGGAATGAGGTATTTTTCATTTTCTGTCAGTGATAAAGCTTTGCTGATGGCTATGGGGAACTTATGATTAAAAGTACCAGAGGCCTCTTTGTGACTTGTCAAATCTTCAGTGACTCGATTCCCCTAGGAGGATGATGAATGGGCTGGCTTTATTCCAGTCTTGCCTGGTGTCAGACATATTTCTCCTTCAGGTGAACTGAACCTCCCCGTGAAAGCTGTGTTGGTAGCTTCAGCATATAACAATACAAAATGAGGAGGACTCCCCCACCCCCTGCTCCGGCACATTTGTGATCAGAGGGGAGAGAGGATCATCTGCATCTGAGACAGCATCAGGTCTGAGGAGAAATCTGGGAGTAATGAAATAAGGAGCTAAGTAGAAATGAAAGGGTTTTGTTTGAGACAGAGAAAGGCATGTGTACCTATTCTGAAAGGTGATGTCAGTCCAGCAAGGTAGCTGAGCAGGAAAGGCGCTTGTCACACAGGCAACCTGAGCTCATCCTCTATATCACACATACAAGCACACAGACAGAATGGGTTTTTAATTTAAAAAGTTGTCTTCAACTTTCTTTCCTTCTTTCTTTTCTTCCTTCCTTCTCTCTCTCCTTTTTGATAGAGTCTTACTATGTAGCCCTGGCTGGCCTAGAACTTGATATGTAGACTAGAATGGCTTCAAACTCATAGAAATCTACCTGCCTCCTCCTCTCAAGTGCTGGAATTAAAGGCATCCAGCTCTATGCTTGTGTGTGTGTGTGTGTGTGTGTGTGTGTGTGTGTGTGTGTGTGTGTGTGATCACTCGGGCATGCTGCACACATTTGCTTCTTTCCTGTTTCATGCTTTAAATCAAGGTACAAAGCTTAGAATTGGAATGTGTCTTATAGTTTTGGCACCTTTGAATCACATTTTCTCCTTGGTAGTGGCTGTCTCACAGAAGTACCTTATGATTGGTAGAGTCATGTCCATCATAGAGTACAGAAATGCTTCTGTTTATTGCTTTAGCTGAAAGTTGCTGTGGTTTTCCTCTGTGTGAAGAGCTCTGGCCCTGGGAGCTGTGGGTGAATGGAGAGCCCTTTTCATGGTTTACTTCCTGAAGGAGAAGCCAGCAATATTAAGCTCTGCACACCTTGCAGGCTTGAGAGGGGGCGTGATGGAAAGACAGGCCCCGAGGAGGCCAGGACAGCTGGGAGAAGCAGGGAAGGACTTCCACCCCGCACTGCACCCTTCCTAGGGCTGGTGCGGCTTCATGCTGCCACACCTGGGGACTGTAGGTAAAATAAGAAAAGCACAGGCTGCCTGTGGACTGGGGGCTTTAGAGTACTTTTTCCATTGGAGATAGTCTTTTTATAGCCATATTTTTATCTAGTTATTGCTCTGCATGGGGGTAACCAGCCTGACTCAGGAAAAGAGAATAATTATTATGAGGGAAATCTTGCCTGGGTTTATTGTAACTAAAAAAATAGTCAATTATGTAAAAATGAAGGACAACAGGTCTACCTTAGAATGACAGTTGCATTTTGGAACAAGCTGGTTTTGCAGTCAGATGCATCACAGCAACCAATTCATCCCACAACCTCTCAGTGGCCTGGGTGAAGATGTAGACTCAGGCAGGCACTGTATAGACCTTGGATCTGTTGTCTTTGGGACAGCTGTCTTCCTTTGTCATCTTTATCTAAACACAGTCTTGATGCAGGTTCTTAAGAGTAAATGTATATCTTAGAATGTCTGTTTAGTGATAGATTTGGAGAATTAACTGTCAGAGTTGGAGAGGTCAAGCCATATGTCCTTTCCATTAAAAAGATACAAGTATGGACCAGGCAGATCCCTTAGTTGGTAAAGTGCTGGCTGCATAAGTGTGAGGGGCTGAGTTTAATCCCAGGACTCACATACAGAAAGCCAGCAGAGTGGTGCACACTTACAATCCAGTGGTGGGGAGGCAGAGACAGGTGGGTCCCTTGGACTCACTGGTCAGGTTGCTAGTGTGAAAATCAAGTTCGAGGACAGTCAGAGACCCTGTCTCACGAAGGAAAGCAGATGCTTTGGAATGATGCCTGGTCAGAATGACCTCTGTCCTCCACATGCATTCTCACATACATGTACACATCTGCATGCACAAATGCAACCACATGTGCAGAAACACACAAACAAGTACAGATCAGATTGGCATGTGGGCATGTATGTGTTTTTGTTTTGCTAACTGAGGTAAGGGGGCTCAGCAGTTTCTGTGAAGGTGAGCTCAAGCTCTATAAGAAGGGCAGCTGAATGTAAACCAGGAAATAAGCCAGGAAGTGGTGTTTTCCAAGGTCTCTACTTCAGTTCTTGCCCTGACTTTCTTCAGTGATGAACTGTTTCATGAAAGTGAATGACATGGGATGTCTTTCAGTATACGGTGAATATGCTTTATTCCCATTTGTTAATAAAGAAGCTGTTTGGTTCTATGGCAAGGCAGCTCCGAGCCAGGCAGGAAATCCAAGTATAGACAAAAGATGAAGAAGGGCGGAGTCAAGGAGAAGCTGCAGGCTGTCACTGAGAAGGCAAAATGTGATGGAACACAGGTACAGCCACAGAGCCACATGGCAATACACAGATCAATAAAAATGGGTTGAGTTAAATTGTAATGAGTACTTGGTAATGAGCCAGAGCCATAGGCCAAATAGTTTATAATTAATATAAGCATCTGAGTAATTATTTTGTAAGTGCTGCAGAACTGTGGGTGGGAGAGGTTTCTCCAGACCACGGTCCCCTGGACAGGTCAGAAAACTTCAGGCTGCAAGTGTAAGTTGAAATACACCCTTTTCCTCTCAAGTTGCTTTTGGTTAGAGTCTTTTATCCCAGCAACAAAATCTAACAAACACAACATCATTGGGAAAAATCTTGTAAGGCTACAGGATTTTGTAAGGCTACTCATTTTTGGGGGGGTGTTCAAATTAATTTTCTCAGATTCTTTTTAGAATGAGAGCGCCATCATTTTCTAATGGGCCTGAAATTTGAATCCAACAGAACTCCTATCAGAGATTTTTTTTTTTTTTTTGGCTGAACAGATGGTGTGACATAACCTTTAAGTTTTTGAGTCTGCATCCTGAGTCATAGTCATTGTGTGGCATTTTTACGGATGTGTCATGGTGTTTCCATCTTGTTTACCCTTTTCCTGAGCTCTCAGGCTGCTCTGCTGGCCCCTCTCTTCTTGTTTTCATGTATTTCATTGCTCCACGTTTATTTCTTCCCTCCTTTTTTTATTATTTTACTTAAATAAACATTTTATTAATTCTTTTAGGTTTTTATATAATGTACTTTGATCATATTCACCCCAAATCCAACCAAGATTCACTCTTATTTCCCCCAATTTCATGTACTTTTAAAAACAAATTTAGTACCTTCAGTTTGCCTTGTACTTCCGGGTGAGGGGCATGGTGGACCTTCCAGAAGCTGTACCCTTACAAATACTTTAGATATTAATTCTCTTGATATATCTTTTAAAAATCAAAAGTAAATTACAGACTCACACAGTCATTTTAAGTTGTATGGTTCCATTTCATGCTCTGGAATGAAACAACCATTTTTATCTTCTCAAATAAAGAGGATGTTTGAATGATGTAGAGCAAATCTTCTTCACCTTTCTCCACAAATTCTGAATTGCCCATGGCTCCTCAGTTAGGAGTGAGGTTTAGGAATCCCTCTCTACTCCATACTAGAATGTTGACTGGCTTGATCTTGAGCAAGTCTTGAGCAGGCAACCACGGAATGTTGCACAAATTCTGGTTGTAATGAAAGAAACTCAGAGCCCAATATTAGGGAAGGCTGAAATATCTAAGAGAGGAAACACCACAGTCAAATCTCACCCAGCTGTCTTCCAGCTTCCTCACCTCAATCCTCTAGCTTCTAATGCCTAATCTATCTTCCTAAACCTGTCTTAAATACCTTCTTCCCAGTTGTATCACATCCAGGTTAAGATTAAAGGTGTGGGCTACTACTATTTAGTAGTTAGGCTTGAACTCACAGAAAAATCTGTGTCTCTGTAGTTACGAGATTAAAGGCATGGCACTACCACTGGAATTAAAAGGGTGACATCACCACTGCCCCCCTGGGAGCCTGGAACTCCCTCTGTAAACCAAGCTGGCCTCAAACTCAGATCTGCTGGGATTAAAGGCATAGGTCACCACTCCCTGTCTTTCCCTGTGCTGGGATTAAAGGTGTGAGTTACCACTCTCTGATCCTCCTAGATGACTGTGGGTAGATCTCTGATATTCCAGATTGGTTTTGTTAAACAATTCATATATGTTCATGAGTGTGATGGTCCTGCCTTTTTTTTTCTCCTTCTTCCTTTAAGACCTCTTCCTCTCTTCTCACATTCCCCTTTCTGTAAACAGACAAATCTCTCCTGCCCTCCTATTTCCTAATAACCACTCAGAGGTTTACTTTAATTATAAATGCTTGGCCAATAGCTCAGGCTTATCACTAGCTAGCTGTTATATTTAATTTAACCCATTTTTATTCATCATTGTATTGCCACATGGTCCGTGGCTTACTGGTTCTTTCACATTTTGCTTCTTGGGCAGCTTGCAGAGTCTATACTGACTCTGCCCTTCTTTATCTCTGTCTTTAGTTTGAATGTACCACTTATTCTTATTCTGCCTTGCTACTGACCAAAACAGCTTTATTTATCAACCAATGAGAGTAACACATAGTTACAGTGTGTACAGAAGACCATCCTACAGCACCTTTTAACTTTCATATCACCTCCCACACACACACACACAGACACTTAAACTAAAGTCTGTATATGAGAGAAAACATACAATACTTGTCTTCATGGATCTTATTTTGCTTATATCATAATCTTCAGTTCCATTCACTTTGTTGCACATACCATGATTTTGTCCTTCTTCATCACTGATAAAATCCTATCCTGTTACTGGTGTTATATTTAGAAAGTAGTCTCCTGTACCAATGCATTCAAGGCTATTTCCCATTTTTTTTCTATCAGGTTCAGTGTAATTGGGTTTATGTTGTGGTCTTTAATTCACTTGGATTTGAGTTTTGTGCAGGATGACAGATATGGATCTATTTGCATTCTTCTGCATACTACCACTCAATTTTGCCAGCACCATTGCTGAAGATGTTATCTTTTTTCTATTATATATTTTTGGCCTCTTTGTCAATAATCAGATGTTCATAGGTATGTGGATTAATGTCAGGGTCTTCAATTTGATTCCATTAACCCACAAGTCTGTTTTTATGCCAGTACCAAGCTGTTTTTATTACTGTAGTTCTATAGTAGAACTTGAAATCAGGGGTTGTGATACTTCTCAAAATTCTATTATTGAACATGATTGTTTTGGCAATCCTGGGTTTCCTGTTATTCCATATGAAGCTGAGTGTTGTCCTTTTCAGGTCTATGAAAAAAATTCTATTGTGTTAAGGTATGTCATGCTTTCTTATTCACTCACTTGTTAAGCTGGTTTCTTTTATTAGCTATTTACAAATATATTGTGCAGCAATAAACATGGGTATGCAAATGTATACGTGCTATCTTGACTTAATGTCTTTTAGACATTATATCCAGGATCATTATCACTGAATCACATGGCAGTCTTGTTTATAGTTCCTGAGGAACCTGCACAGTGATTTCATAGTGGCTGCATAAGCTTACATTCTCACCAGCAGCACAGAAAGCTTCCTCTTTCTTCTATATTCTTGCCAGCATTGTCATTTGTTTTCTTGGTGACAGTCGCTCTAACTGGGGTGAGATGGAAACTCAAAGAAGTTTTGATGTACAGTTCCATGGTGGCTATGGTTGTTAACCACTTTTCCAAGCACTTATTTTTTATTTGTATTTTTTTCTTTTGAAAACTATATCTTCAGCTCACTGGCCAATTTACTGATGGAGTGATTTGGATTTGGGGGCTTAGTTTTTATGATTATTTATATATTTTAGATATTGATTCTTTTGGCATATTTTTTAATTGAAAGCAAATTACAGATTCATACAGTCATTGTAAGTTGTATGGTTCCATTTCATGCTCTGGAGTGAAACAACCATTTTTGCTTCCTCAAACAAAGAGAATATTTGAATGATGTAGAACAAATCTCATCCCATTTCATTTAAGCACTGGTAATTTTTCATGCCAGGTTTCTACTTTCTTTTCTTTTTAAGATTTATTTATTAATTATGTGTTCAGTATACAGAAGAGGGCACCAGACCTCATCATAGATGGTTGTGAGCCACCATGTGGTTTTGCTGGGAATTGAACTCAGGACCTCTGGAAGAACAGTCAGTGCTCTTAACCTCTGAGCTATCTCTCTAGGCCCCCAGATTTCTACTTTCAAAAGATGTCAAGCACAGTGCAGGGTTCTTAATGATATACCTGTACACTCAGTCAGGAATTTTCCAAGCCACATATTCAGTTGCATTCCAACTGGAAAGAAAAAAGATTAAAAGAGCTTCTTGGCTCCTCTGAGGATGAAGTAAAATGAATGGTCCTCATAAAACCATGAAATTTACACTGTACAGCTTTGGCTCTTGGAAATCTTCCATAAAAGACTCCAGAGGACAGCAAATATGTAGAACTTTTAGACATTTTAGAGCTGAAGGGAATATAGATTCCAAACTAAGATATGAGACAAGTGTATAACATAGTAAAAATTGAAAGCACTGCTGACAAGTGATATTACCACTTCTTTAAAGTTCAGTTGAAAATGAAACCCATTTAAGCACAGATTGGCATGTCTGAGGGAGAGAGGTTCAGAGGAAGAGGTTGGCCCACATTTGAGCAGCACATATTCTCTAGTTATACAGGGAGAATCTAATGACCCCTTGTGGCTCATTTGGACTCTTCCTTATTTTTTTCTTAATTAAGGGTCTTGTGTAGTCTCATGCTGGTTCTGAACTCATTGCATAGCCCCAGATAGCCTTGAACTCCTGATTCTCCTGCCTCTACCTCCTGAGTAATGAGAGATTCTAGATCTGTGCTGTCATACCAGGTTGATGAGGCATGGGGATTGAACACAGGCCTTCATGTATGCTAGACATGTACTCTACTAACTTTGCCACATCCTTGATATCCCCAACCCCAAGTTTTACAGAGTAAATAAAGGCAACACTGAACTTTTTTTTTTTTAAGAAAAAAAGAGATTTATTTATTATGTATAAAAGAGGACACCAGATGTCATCATAGATGGTTGTGAGCAACCATGCAGTTGCTGGAAATTGAACTCAGAACCTCTGAAAGTACAGTCAGTGCTCTTAACCTCTGAGCCATCTCTCCAGCCCCTGAACTTTCTTGTAATAGGCCATCTAACCAAAGAACTACCAAAAATATTTTAATTGACAAGGCCCATCTCCCCAAGAATATCTGCATTTGCTTAGTTGAAATGTCTGTCTTTTAGATTATATTACCGGGAGTCATGCTTTAGCTGAAACAATTTTCATCCCAACATTACACTTGCTGAATATGCTGGAAACTTGAATACATCTTATGCTCCAGGAACCCCAGGGGCTGATGAATGAATGTGCTGTATCACTCCTGGGGAACTGGAGAGGAGTTTTTCCAGAGAAGCACTGTGTTAACCTGATCTGAACTGTTGTTCATTTTCCACCCATGTTCTTCCTCTCTGAAGAAAGTATAACTTATTTACTTAACTCTTTTTCCAGCATGTGCCTGGCACACTTGGCTTTGTAATTCTGCACTGAGGGAAGTAAAGGCTGGAAAGTGGAGGCAATTAGAGGAAGGGAAGCCTCCACTGGAACCATTGAGCTTGAGAGAGGAGGTGTAGGCAGTTTCATTCTGGAAAGCCTGTGTGTGTCTACCATGCTTAGTTAAATGGAAAATGATGGCTCTGTTGGAATCTAAGCCACAGGTGTGATTTGATTGTCTGTTATAAGGAGAAAAATTTCCTCAGAGGCTGCCTGCCTGTGAAAAACTGGACCATGAAACTTAAAATGTCAAATCTTGGGCTGAGAATATATAGGACAGTTGGTAAAATAATTGTCTTCTACACATGAAGACTTGAGTTCAATCCCCAAGACCCACTTAAAAATGCAGAGTATTGGGGCTAGAGAGATGGCTCAGTGGTTAAGAGCACTGACTGTTCTTCCAGAGGACCCGGGTTCGATTCCCAGCACCCACATGGCAGCTAACAACTGTCGGGTAGTTCCAGTTCCCAGTTCCAGGCAAACACCAAGGCAAATAAATAGATAGATATCTAGATATCTAGATAGATAGATAGATAATGTTTTTTTTTAAAAAAAATTGAGAGTATCATCATGCACTTGAAATCATGCTTGGGAGGTGGAGATGGGAGAACCCCTATGGCTTGCCAGTCCAGATTACTTAGTGAGCTCCTGGTTCAGTGAGAGATCCTGAGTCAAAAAAAGTAGGCTGTGTTCCTAAGGATGAGCACTTGTATATATACACAAATATATGAACACATGGGGAAACATAAAAGTGTTAAAAAATGATAGGAATCTGGCCCTCATTTAGCTTTTTGTTAGTTGTGATTACTGCACTCTTAGTTACTTTTCTATTGCTGTGAAGAGACAATATGACTAAGGCAACTTAGAAAAAAAATCACTTAATCATGAGCTTGCTTATAGTTGTAGAGGGTGAGTCCATGATCATTTTGGGGAGCAAAGCATCAAGCAGGAATGGTTTTGGAACAGCAGCTGAGAGCTTAATCTGGTCCATAACCACAAGGCAGAAAGAGAATTAACTAGAAATAATGTAGAGCTTTTGAAACCTCAAAGCCGATCCCTAGTGATACACCTCCTCCAACAAGGCCACACCTCCTAATCCTTCCCAAGCATTCAAATCATGAGCCTATGAGAACAGTTTTCATTTCAACCACCATAAACTAGTTTGCAAATAACAGGCTGACTTTACAAGGAAGTTTTATTTTTAACATAAAACTGCATATTTTTATGAATATAGTTTACTTATTGTTTGTTTCATGTGTATGCATATGTGATATGCAAATGTATATATGTACTCACACATGTCATCACACATGTGTGCATAAGCATTTGGTTGACATCTCTAATCTATCCTGATTGTGCCTCACTTTATTCTTTGTGGCAAGCTCTCTTAGTTAAACCCAGAGCTCACCCATACAGGCTAGTCCATCTAGCCAGTTTGTTCTGTGAGTCTCCTGACTCTGTTTCATGAGTATTATAAGTGAACTGTTATGTTCACCCAACATTTTCCTGGGTTCTGGGAATATGAACTTCGGTCTTACATTCTGGGGATGAAACCTATGCTTTAAACATGCTAGATAAATACTCAACCATGGAGTTACACCTCCAGTATCTTCATAATATATACTTTTCAAATTTATTTTTATTTTATATGTGCGTGTATGTCTGCGTGCCATGTATATGCATTTCCTCCAGAGGCCAGAAGGGGGTGTTTGATTCCTTGGAAATGGAGTTACAGATAGTTGTTAGCTGCTGTGTTGGTGCAGGTTCTCTGGAAGAATAGCTAACTAATGCTCTTAACCACTAAGCCATCTCTCTAGACCTTTAATGATATTTTTGAATATATAAAAAGATGAATCATCCAATAAACCCAAACTCAGAGGACCTACTCATGATAAAGAACTTCGTATATTCTTATCATTTACTCTTTGTTTAGTATTGCCAATATCTTTGTGAGCTACTCATTTTTCTAGGAATTCATAGAAATAATTTAAGACTGTATAGAAATGGTAGAACTCAAGATCACTTTTCTTTGGAAGAGTAGATTGTGTACTAACTAAACTAAAGATGAACTCAGCCATAGAAAATTGTCCTTCTCAACACCCTGGTCAACTTCTTGTCAGCTTCATTGAAGTCTGTTGCCTGAAACAAACTAAACTCTCTTTGCTTTTATTTTCCTATATGAGTCTAGTAGCTTTTATGGTCCTAATACTGTATCCAAAAGAGCAATTACTTGCACAGAACTTGAAACATTCTAGGAAAAAATGCAACAATAATACAAAGAGTGATATATTTTCAACAGAAATAGTGGAAAACAAGGACTATATTTTCCTCCTGACTTTTACAGCAGGTCAAGAAGCACACAGAGATTACAATCACGTTAGCCAGGCACTGAGCTCTTTGACAAACATGAGGGCAGTGTCAGGAGAGTGTGTACCACTTTCTGTCATTATTCTGGACTTTGGACATTTTGATTTTTTTCTTGATTTTCAGAGAACTTACTGTCCATAAAATATTTTTTAGTTAATCTGATTGAAGTATGAAATGTATAATCTTGTACTTATATGGGTTACCTTCTAAAGTTGAAGGGCTACTCAAGGACTTCTGTATCATGGCTAAGCCAAAGGGTACTGGCAGTAGATATTCAGAACCCACAAGTTCTGCCCACCAGGCATCATTTGGTGTGTAGCGAGGGCCATGAACATGTAAAAGGTTTGTTCTTGTCAGTATCTCCCAAAGAGTAATATATGTGTGTATAATTTTTCTTTCCTTTTGTTTCCACTATTTTTCTGTTGCTTTCTTTCATTTTCTTTATTTCTTTGCTTATTTTTCTTGTTCCATCTTCTCTTCCCCTTTTCTTTCTCTATTTCATCCTCTTCTGCCCTTTCTGTCTCCCCTCCCCCACTTTTAGCTCTCCTTTTGACATAGAGTCTGGCTATGTAATCTATGCTGGCTTCAAATTTGTTATTCTCCTGTCTCAAGCTCCAAAGTGCTGAGATTACAGGTATGTGCCACCACACTGGGCTTACATAGCAGTTACAGTGTATTCAGTAATAAGTAACCAAAGATGATTTGAAATCATCTTTATGGGCCAATTGGGTAGAATATGTGCAAATATTATGTCCATTATATAAAGCACTTTAGTATATTTGGATTTTGATGTTTATAGGTCATCATAGAATTTGTTCTCTGTGGATTCCAAAGGGATGTCTGTAATAAGGAAAACGTTGTTTGATTTAGCAAAAAAAACAAGCAATTTCAAATAAAACAATCAACAATACTATTTCTTTTGTGCTTTCAGTAGTTGGTGTCAAGTCTAACTTTGAAGTTTTCCAAGTCTGTGTTCATTCCCAGGTCCATAGACTGAGGGGAGCAGCACTTTCTGTTAGGACTAGCATACTATGGAGATCAGAGGGCTGGTTTTGCCTTTGGTTGCTGTTAGGACAGCAGCCAGGCAAACAACAGTGCAATAAGACTGTAAGTAATAAATGATATTGAATACTTGTCCCTAGAGCTTGGGGCAAAGGCATTTATATGGTTATAGGCACTTGTTTTTCCTTCTCACCCAGTGACTTTTCCATGAACTTGAGTTTGATTACACACCAGTGTCTTTTCACAACCTCATATTTATTATTCTTGTCTCTTTCTTTTTCTTACCTTTTGTTTTGGTGAGTATCAAAATCCATGTTGTTGTTTTTTTAATATTCAGAAGCCAGTTGCTACAACCAGTTCTCCACTCTAGAAAGACTTTGTACCTTAATCCACATTCAGTTGCTACACATGATCATGGACACTGAGTACTTAATTTTAAAGTACATTTATCTTTTTCAGTTCTGGAGATTGGAAAGTCAGTGGTCAAGGGAACACGAGTGATGATACCCTGCTTACTGGTGGGAACTTTTAGTTCTGAGGTACTGTTGTGTATTACATGGTAAACAGAGCACACACAAGTGTCAAACTGACTATTATAATAGCCCAACTTAGAAACTATCCCACCCACAGATGCACAGATAACAGAACCCTGATGACCTCATCACTCCCCAGAGGCCTTATCTGGTTCCATTTCTATTTTTGTTGTGTATGTGTGACATGAATGCATGTGTGTATGTATGTTCATGTATGTAGAAACATGTGTGATATCAGGTATCTTTGTCAATAACTTTCTACCTTGTATGTTAACACAGGGTTTCTCACATGAAGCCAGATCACTGATTCAGCTAGTCTTGCAAGCTGGCTTGCTCCAGGGATCCCCTGTGTTGAATTCCTGAGTGCTGAGATCACAGACAAGCTACCATATCTGTCTAGCATTTTTGTGGGTGCTGGAGATGCAAATTCTGGTCCTCATGCTTATGAAACAAGCACTTTGTCTCTTGAGCCATTTCTCTGGGCCTTGACCTCATGTCTTAATACTTCAGTTTCAATAGTAACAATCCCACATTGCTGTTTGATTAAATTCCTTAGTTGTACAGCCTGGCTAGGTTGACACCTAAGCCTGCTTTTATAAAGCACTTGATAAAGAAAAAAGACTCTTGGATTTTGGATCCAGAAAATCTGGGCTCTCGTCTCAAATTGCTAAAGAGTTCTCAAGACCATTCCTTAGACATTCAGAGACTAATTTTACTCTGTCGAAAATTCTTGGGAGAGGGGGCAATAGACAGGAACTTTCCAAGGTAGTAATATCCCGTTTGGTTCTACAATTCTGAATCTGTTAAGATAATTCACTATCCTGAATGCTTTTCCTCCCATCTTAAAAAGTACATACCTCCTGTTGCAGAAGAGGTGCTAGGTAATTGCAGTCATGTGAACAAGTGCTGGCTGGGGAAGAGCAGATGACAAATGAGCTTGTAGGAGGCTCCTAGAGGCACAGGCCTGAGGGAACGGAAGTGAGAATGGTGTTGTGACACTGCTGTCATGGCGCATCTGCGTGGAGGACCTGCCAGTTACTCCTAATGCTGCTACAGATAGCTCTTCTCTCTGAGCCCCAACCCTGAGCTGTCCCCACTGGGGTTACACTTAACTTAGAGGAGAGCTGGCGCTAGACAGAGCTTAGAGAAGGTCAAGCCATGATGCCTCTGCATTTGCCGACTTGGTTCAGATGTTGATTTCCTTCCAAGTCTGTCTTTTCCTTCTCTTGGAAGTGAGGGTGTTGTCAGATGTGTTAAACTGTCACCAAACCAGCTCTGAATCCATCCTGGCCTCTGAGAGCAGAAGCTATCTAAAATCTGTAGCCAGGGATCGAATCCAAGCCTTTGTGTTAAGAAACATTTTCTTCGCTCCCTCTGTATTATCTTTGAGTAATTTTAGAAGAGAGGAAGCTGGTGAATTTTTTCAGGACATGATGGGTTGCTGTGAAAAAAACAAATTACCTATCTGGTTATAGACACACAGCAGTTGTGATGTAAGCAAAACTCATTTGTGTCTTAGATGTTCCAACTCAGATGAAGTATGATTGTTACCTAATTATAAAAAATTAAATTATATAGGTATTACTTCATTGTTAAAAAACAAACAAACAACAAAACCAGTATTAGGCTGGGCTTTACAATGGCTTCTCACTGTGGTCTCAAGATGGCATCCAACGTTCTTGCTGTTTTGTTAAAGGTTCAGCTGTTTTTAGAGGTTGGCTCCCTTTAACACGAGTGTACATGTATGTGCTCATATATTTGTGTGTACACATGTTGTCATGTCTCTATGTATATCTCTATTATACCTTTTACCATCTTTATGATAATGTTACACCTAGCTATTGAAGTAGATACTTTACAGCGTTATTAACTTTGTGCTTCTGAGGTACTTATGCTCTTAAAATTATAAAAATTTCCAATCCATACTATTTTTGGTATATAATATTCTGTTTGCATATCCATCTGCCCTCACCTTACAGAAGGAACTAGTTTCAAACCATTGGGAATCCAGAGTGAGAGCTCTGTGACCAGCCTTCTGCAAACTCCTGCTCTTCCAGGCACTGGTGAGGGCTGCAGCTCTGGTGACTGTCTTTAGAAGCAGATGTGGATTCAGGGTAGACATGGAATACAGTCTGGGTGACTGGCAGCCTTCTCTAGAATGTATCACCATTATCCTCCTGTCCCTCCAGTTCTAAGAGTCCTAAGCCAAGGTAGAAGATACCCAGGATAAATCAGTAGGCTAGAAGACTGGGGGATTTCTTACACCTTCTCAAAGAACCTCATATACAAGGTCACTTCCTTACCCTGCTCTCTGGAGCTCTGTCCAGTGTGAGCATCCTAATCAACTGCTCTTCCCAGCCTTGGCTGCTCAGCTCCCAAAGGCATGGAGGGGATCCGCTATGATGTCAGAGTGTGCTCAGTCAACTCCTTGGAGTAGGACTAGAACCCTGTGCAGGAGGAATTATATGGACACTGAAGGGTTTCCTAAGCATGTCCCCTGGCTTTCATAACTGAAGGAATTCCTTTAGAAATTCACATTTCAGAGTTTGTTTTGGGGTATCCTCCTGTTTGAAAAGGCTGGAGTGTGGGGGGATCTCTGTGTTTGGATCCCATCCCTCTCCAGAGACATCAGTACAGAAGGGAGGGAGCAGATGTGCAAGGCCCTTCTGGACAGCTGGTACCAGCATCCTCTTCCTCCTCCCTCTCCTTACCTAGTGGATGCTAGCAGCACATGGGACCAGGCCCTTCACAGATGTGCTGACAGAGATAATGCTGGAGTCAAGCCTATAATGAATATCTGTAGAACTGGAGGTAGGAACGGCAAAGCTGAGTGTAAGCCTCCATCGTGTGCCATCCCTGATTGCACACCACACCGTGTGGGGCCTCTAGTACAGACTCGAGTACTCTTTCTGCACCTGCAGGCCCTACCTCTATCTATCATATGCCTGTCTAGAGAGCCATGCTCTGGACATCCTTCCTGAGAAATATACATGCCACTGTGTGTGGTCTATCAGGACCATAGTGCTGAGGAATAAAAAACAACTCTGGTGGCCGCGGAACTTCTGGGTCCCAAGTACCAGAATTATAATTTGGCGGGTGTAGGAGATGTTGAAAGAGTTCTGCCCTGAGGACTCCTGAAGTGGGGTTCTCTCCAGCAAAGTGTTGCAGAGACTGTGATGGTCTGGGTCCTAGGGTAGATTCCAGACCCTGTGATTGCACAGTCTTCCTGGTGTAATATGAATAAGAGTGGTATTGCTGCTCATTCCTGTGCTTGTAATTTGCATGGATCCAGATGGTCTTACGTTTGGGATGTTTGTACTCCTCTAAATGGGTTTCAAGGGAATTCTATGTTCCTGTCTTTCCATTCTGATGAAATTCCCAGTTTCCACAGATTTCCCAAGTCTTGAGAATTGTCTTTGTCTACAGTGAGTACTTGTCTGGGAAGGAGAGCAGTTCCGCTTTGACAAGAAATGCCTTAGGGATGCTACCACTGGCTTTCCTTTCTGGTTTCCACCCTCTGTACCTTTTCTTTTCACTTTTTCACATCTATATTTTGGAGCGGTTAGTCTGTGCGTTATGCCCCATGTCCTTGGCCATTCAGGGTGGTAAGGTGTGAGTCTTGTCCATGACTATTTGACCTCTTCCCCAACACACTTGCTGTGTCACAAATGGCTTTGGAACCATGTCCTATCTCAAAAAGAATAGAGTCTGGAGAGTTAGCACTGTCTGTTACGTGCTTGCCTTGGGAACATGAGATTCTCATGAACCCACATTAGAAAGTTGGGCATGCTGGTATGTGTTTGTGATCCTAGCACTGGAAAGGCAGAAATAGGCAGATCCCAGGACTTGCTGGGAAGCTAGCCAATTATGCTTGAAGCATTCTAGGACAGTGAGAGATCCTTCCATCCTGCAGGCTTGACCATCTCTGGAGCATGTTACTATGGGTAGGAGGTAGAGTCTGATTTGCCCTAGTTTTTATAAAGCCATTCTGTCACTCATTTGGCCTGAGAAATGATTGCATGCTGACGTGTAGGTTTATAAAAAGATGATTTTACAGTTTGGCTTTCATCTGCAGAATCGAGGTGAACCAGGTCACGGGATGAGGCACCAGGAGCTCAGATGCCAGGCAGTTTAAGAAGAGAATGGGAGTGATGGGGAAATGGCAGAATATGGGGCTGTCAGAGGGGGGTCTGAGCAAACAGTACATTGGCCACAAGGTCACAGTCACTAGCCCAAGTGTCACTCAACTTGAGCCTCTTCTGATAAGCTAGCTTTCAAGAGACTGGCAGAAAACAAGGTCTGGGTTTTCGTTTCTTCCTAGTGGCATTGTTCCCTGGCTTACAAACCTAGCCATTTCACCTCAGTGATCCCTCCTTTCCAGAAGACTGGCTGGACCCAAGCTCCCTCTGTTTGTCTCATCTGTTGCTAATCTCAGAGTGTACCAGAAAGCACTTGGGCCTTGACTATGACACACACTTGGTAACTTTTTTTTATTTTAAGAAAGTCACACTTGATCCCTAAGGCATAGTCAGATCTATTCTTACATCCTGCTTTGAGAAAGGACAGGGGTAAAATCCAGGCCAGATGGCACTTGATCCTACTTGGAACTATTCAGGTTTTGAGGGCTCTGGAAATTTACCTCGTTTGCTTTGTGCTATATCTTGGCTAAAAGCTGTTCATTTGGCATTCTGAAAATCAGTCAGGTGTTGCAGTCACAAGAAACAAGGACAGAATCATCAGTATGCTGGGGGATTGGGTTTTGGGCTAATATCTGGGACTATCTCCTCAAATCATGCTGCAGAACCAGCCTGGGAAGACAGCTGCATTGTAGTACAAGTGCATACACTGCAGCTGAATGCTTGGACTCTGCTGCCCATTATACAGAATCTCTGTTGTTGCAAGAATGGGAATATAACCATGCTTAATGCAGAGTTCCCAGTTCTATGAAACGTTAAACAGTAACTTTTCTCTCAGTCTTGGGGAATAGGATAAGCATCTTAGCTAGGAGGTTCAATGATGTAGAGATGGGAAAAAGTTAGATATTAAGCTATTTCTTCAGCATCCTTGATCTTAGTAGACTCTGTTGCCTCCTGAAACTCCAAAGAGAAATCCTCTAGACATAAGAGGATGGTGGTTCAAAAGAATTACAGATATCCACCATCTTCCAATAGATCTACCCTTGATCTCCATGCACTGATTCCAAGCTTAAGGGCTTCCACACATTCAATGTATACTTACTGAGCACTTTAGAGCTGGTCACTATGATTTCTTCTGAAAATGACCTCTTTCTCATGAATCCAATAATCTAGCTGGGAAGCTGAACAAAATAAAATGAGACAGTGAGTTTATGGCAGGACTATACCTTGAGATGGAATCTTGATGGATAAGTGGGAATTAATTGTCATGACATTTGAGGGGGTAGGGGCTTAAGAGGAAGAACTGTGGCTGGATATGTTGTAAAATGGGACCTGGTAGAGTCTGCAGTGGAGGGACAGGCAGAGACATCACGAGAGCTTTACAATGCCATACTGAGGGGTTTAGATTTTATGTCTAAGATTATGAAAAAATTGTTGGTAGAAATTTAAGGCAAAGCATTTTATAGATAGTGCTATGTCATGGGAAATAAACTGTATGGGGCTGGTAAGTGAGCAGATGAGTCAGCAGATAATTGCAGAGATTTGGGGAAGAAAGATTCAAGAATGATATGATTTCACACAGTAACTGGTTGACTGTGGAATGTAAATGAGGGAAAGTCACAGGTGACAGATAACTCAGTGCTTGGGCATCTATGTGGAGAGTGACATTAAACTTAGGGAAGAGAAGATACATTTAATTTTGAAAGTTTTCATTTTGTGATGCCTATGGGGCTCTGTAGTAGAGATAAATTACAGGCAGGGGGAGCTGTGGACCAGAATTTCAAGGGAGTAGACTAAGTTGAGGGTGGAGGTTGGGGTTTGTGGGGTTAACCTTAAAGTTAACTTGAATGGATTTAGAAAATAAGTGAAGCGAGGCTGGAGAGATGGCTCAGTGGTTAAGAGCACTGGTTGCTCTTCCAGAGGACCTGGGTTCAAGTCCCAGCACCCACATGGCCACTTACAAGTGTCTATAACTCAAGTTTCAGTTGACCTGACACCCATGGCAACATAAAAATGTACATAAAATAGAAATAAATAAATTTATATGGGGCTGGAGAGATGGCTCAGTGGTTAAGAGCACCGGCTGCTCTTCCAGAGGACCCAGGTTCGATTCCCAGCACCCACATGGCAGCTAACAACTGTCTGTAGTTCCAGTTCCAGGCAAACACCAAGGCGAATAAATAAATAAATAAATAAAGTTTAAAAAAAAAAGAAAGAAAGAAAAAGAAAATGAGTGAAGCACACCTCAGTGTGTCTGTGAGGGCATTTCCAGAAGTGATTAACATGGGAACTTGTAGGGAAAGACCCACTCTGAATGTGAGTAGCATTGCCCAGTAGACTGAAGGCCTTGGTGGAACAGAAAAGGGATGGAGAAAGCATTGGAACAGATGCTGGCTTTCTCTGCTTCCTGGATGCTGTGGGGTGAGCAGCTGTGATCCACCATAATGGTCAGCTTCACTGTTGGCTTAGAAACAATGTGGCTAGTCAAACTTGAACTTTAAGGTCAAACTATGAGCCAAAAAGAATCTTTCCTTTAAATACTTTTAAATTCTGTCTCTCAGATATTTGGCACAGGCACAAAAAGTAGCTAACAAAGAGAAGATTCACATCTAGTCACTGGTAAAGTCATATGCATGGACAATGTCATATAACAACATTGAATGAGAAGACAGAGAAGATAGAAGTAGGCATTCAACATGACAAGGAGTAATTTGTAATTATAGAGTAATTACAGAGTAGAGGAAGCCTGGAAGGGAACTTGAAAGGTCTACCTCAGAGGCAAGAAGAAAGACCAAAGAGAAAATTTGAAGGAGTGAGTATAAAGCCCAAGAAACCTAAGTGCTAAAAAGCATATCTGGTCTTGGTAGAATGGCATTCTTGGTGGCCTTCAAGAAGTTGTTAAAATGGAGGTGTGTCCAGGAGGCTTCTGGAAAAAAAGGGATACTTTTCAGGCAGTTTAATTACAAAGGACAAGAATAAGATGGGGTTGGAGCTAAGGGAGAAATGGTAAAAATCTGGTTATTACCATCTTTGCAGGCTTAAAAATAAATGTACTGCCTTGAGAGTCTCATACAATGCGTTTGATCACATCCACCCTCCCCTGACGCTTCCCATCTCCACCTGCCTTCCCTCCCTCCCCAGCTTTATGACCTTTTATATGTTTACATTATCCGTGAACAATTTGCACTGTCCAAGTGTTAATGGATCTGTGGCCTTCCACTGGAGAGTGGTTGACTGCCAGGGGTGGTAGGTAACCTTTTATTTAAATTGTAGATACCAGTCTTTTAATGAATAGAATCAAGTCTACCACCTTTTCCACCCCATGTCAACCCACTACCTTGGCCACCGAGGGAAAGAGAAACAATTCATCCAACATAATAAATATTTAGTAAGCAGCTTCCATATTCTAGGCACTGCTTTTGGGTTCATTGGTGAGTAAATAAGACAATAATGACGAGCTCATGAAACCCAGATTCTCCAAGTGAGGCCTATAGCCAGATGGACAGACAAACAGATAATAGATTTATAAAATGCCCAGAAAAAAAATAAAAAAGAAGATAAATTCCTATTGCATGGGAATCTTTATTATATGACATGTGATTGACATGTTAAATGGTGTGGTGTGATGTGATGTGTGTGTGTGTGTGTGTGTATGTGTGTGTGAGAAAGAGAGAGAGAGAGAGAGAGAGAGAGAGAGACTAGCTCTCTAAATGTTACTACCAGCTTATTGAACTAAAGTCACTAATGAGAAAGAAAAGAGATCTGTTATGTTGCTTAGAGAAAGTTTTAACAACAAACAGGAACAATAACACACACTGTTAAGTTGTCTGACAACAGAACAGGCACAATGCCTGGTGCTAATTCCTGGCTTTTGTTCACTGCCTGTGCGTCACTATAGGAACACATGACTTCTGGATGGTTTTGCAGCACTTAATTCCTGGGCAATATTTATTTAGAAAGGTGAAGAAATGTGTGGGGAAGAAAAAAAAAGGTAAATACTGTCTTGTTAATTGCAACCTGCAAAATAAACAAAATGCTAGATATTAGGTACAGGCCAGTAATCCCAGCTACTCAGGAGGCTGAGGCAAATTCCAGACCTCTTCTTGGTCAACTTAGTGAGATCTTATTTCTCCAAACAAACAAACAAAAAATGCTGGGGCATTTTCTTAGTGGTGGAGTGATAGCCTAACATTCAGGAAACTCTAGGTGTAATTCCCAATATCATAAATTAATTAAGAAAAATCAATTGGTGACAAGTTTATGGGCATTGTATTTAAATTGGTTTATCTAGGATCCTAGACCCCGAATTTGTATTTGAAGTGGAAAAAGGTACTCTTTCTTCTTTCTGGCGACACTAAGATCTACACCATCTCTACTTGGTGTTCCTTTGCCTCAGACTTCTTAAGGGCTATTCTGATAGCTGCTGTCTAGCCTAAAATGTGGGCTTCTTCCTGCCCCAATTTTTGCTCTCTGGTATGGCAGACAATAATCTCTCTCTTCCTCTCCCTCCTTTCCTTCTTCCCTCCCTCCTTCTCTCTCTCTGCTTTGAGATGATACCCTTCAGTTATTGTTAGTTCATGACCCCAGGACATACCCATTTCTTGGTATTTTGCTTTTGCCTTGTTCCCTGAGTCAGGCTGCTCCAGTCATGTGCTCAGTGTCTCGGCTCCTGCCCTGGCCTTTTCTTCCTTCTTTCCCCTCACTGATGACCTCATTGCCTACTGCATTTCATACCGCCACTGCTATGGAGATCCCCTTGATTGAGCTGTTTGCTCATTGGAAATCCCTAATATCTCTTGCTTTATTATTCTTAGGACTCAATCAGATGCTGTTAAGAGTCTCATGTATTGTTTCTCAGCCACGGTGGTGGTTTGAAGAAAAATGGCCATCCTAGGCTCATAGGGAGTGGTACTATCAGGTGCGGCCTTGTCAGAGTAAGTATGTCACTAGGGATGGATGTTCAAGCCAGGACCAGTATCACTCTCTTCCTGCTTCCTTTAGATCCAGACAGAATCTCAGCTACTCTGCAGATCCATGTCTGCCTGCATCCCACTGTGCTTACTGCTATGATGATATGGATTAAACCTCTGAACTGTAAGCCAGCCCCCAATTAAATTTTTCTTTTATAAGAGTTGCCATAGTCATGGTGTCTCTTCCAGCAATAGAAACCCTAACTAAGACAGCCACTACACTAGATTTTTTTTTTTTCCTCAATACCTGTTTGGCCCTTTGCTTCTCTTTAAAAAAACTGACCCTAGCTTGCTTAACCTAAAAGGTTAAACTTTATGATATTGTCCCAACTTATTAACAAATCATCCTGGAGATTAATTCTAGCTTGAGAAATAGTATCATCAAGGTCCCATTAATTATTTTAAAATAGATGTTATAATTTACAGTAGTGTTAAGTTTATAGAAGAGTCGATTGAAAACTACAGCAAATTTGTATTATTCTGTCCCCTCCTTCAGTGTCCTTTATTATTAATGTTTTGTACTGGCATGCTACATTTATTATAATTAAACTAATCACATTATTATTGACTGAAGTCTATAATTTATAAATTGTTATGTGATCCTACAGGTTTAGGCAAATGGATAAATGTCATGTATCTACTCTAACAGTATTGTATACAGTCTTACACTGCCCTAAGACTGCTGTGCTCTTCACATTCTTCCCTGGCCTCTGGAGTTTCTGCTGTTTGTTTCCATAGCTCAGTGTTCTCTGGGATGTCGTATAGTGGTAACTGTGCACTATGAATCTTTTACTTTGCTTGTCTACCTTTCTTCCTCTCCCTCTCCTCCTTCTCTTCCTCTCCTTTCTACCTTCCCTCCTTCTCTTTTTCCTAGGGCCTTGCACCCAATAGGCAAGTGCTCTTGCACTGAGCTACATCCTGCTTCTTTCTTTTTCTTTATTGTATAACAAGGCTGGTCTTGAACTCACAATGATGATTCTATTCAGCCTCCTCAGTGCAAGGATGGCAGATATGCACCACCACACCCAGCAGCCATTTTTAAAAAATACCTGAATAATAGTCTATTGATCCATTCGACTATTGGAGGATATCTTGATTGCTTCCAAATTTTGCAAAGTTCTGAACAAAGCTGTCAAGAGAATCTAAATGTAGGTTTTTGTGTGTGTCCAATTTTATGGTCTATTTGGGTAACTATCAAGAGACACTGTTGCTGGATTGAAAGCCTATGCTGAGCTCTGTAAGAGACTTCTAAGCTATGCTGGAAAGCGATTCTACCACTTTCCACTCCTGACAGTAATGAATGAGATTTCACTTACTTCAAGTCCCCACCAGCATTTGGTGTCATTGCTGTTCTGCATCTCAGCCATTTACCTGAGTTGTTCCAGCCCAGGAACTGGTCAGCTGGATGTCTAGTGATGTCACCAGGAGCCTCTCTTACTCATTTCTCTCTGAGTTGTTCTCTTCTTCCTGGGTTAACTGCAGAGTTATTTTATAGACATTTGCCTCTGTGTGTCTCTATGTGGTTATAGGAGCTTCCAAATTCCTGACCCATGAGACTATAAATAAAATAGTTGCTTTGAGCCACAGTTTGGGGTTGCTTGTTAGGATGCGACTAGTATAATAATACCACTGGTTGGGACTTAGTGCACAGACCCAAAACATCTGCTCATGTAACTGTGCAGACTCCTTGAAATTGGTCCTACAGGGGCTGTTGACCCAATTTTGTATTTACTCATCTAATCTCAGACTGTAGGTGATGTGTGACATGCTTTAGGCTAAGAAGAAATAGGCTACTGCTGAGAATCTTCAGGGAATCTTTGGGAACTGAAAAGGCTCTGAGAGACCATCTACTTGTACAACTAAGATTTAAAAAGACCTAAAGAGGTCAGGGGCCTAGTCTATGTTCAGGAGAAAAAGCCCAGTTTTAACCCAAGTTACACTTTCTAGTCAACAATGACTTCTTGGTATAAGTAGGGTGGGCACACTGGTAACATATATAATATCAAGTGTTTTGTTTTCTGAACTATACTTTCTCTTTCTTTTTAGCTCTCATCCATAACTGATTTACTATTTCATTTCTGCTATCTCATCTAATTTAGGGATATCTGAAGACAACCTTGCTCTGTGGTTCAATGTGTTTTCAGGTGTAAATTCAGTCACTTAGCTACTTGTGAGACTTTGGCCAAGTTACTCAAATTTGCTGAGTTTATGTTTTCTTAGCTGTAGAATTGGGGAATCCTTCTCCCTGGTTGCTGCACATCTGAATGTATAAATACTGTTAAATTCAAGGAGATCATGCATGTGAACTGTATTCACAGAGTTAACACATATTGAGTGTTCCATGTGGTGTCATTTCTAACATCAGACACTGAAATGCATACGGACAGAGGTTTGTCAAGAGAAATGTTTGTTCTGAGATGTTCTGCATGTTTTATAATATTGTCACTAGTCAGGGGATAAATTTATATCTTTAAGCAGAGGAATAAAAAATAAAATGAGTCACCAAACTAATACTTGGTCTTTGATTAGCCTATAAAGGTAGAATTTTATTCAGCTAAAAAGAAAATTGAGCAACAATTGGAAACCCACAAACCCTTGGCCCACAGCTGACTAAAAGCTGACTGAGAGCTAAGAGTGGAACAAAAACCCATATTGGACCAAGACAAGCTTCTTGAGACACAGACTCAGAACCTATTGCACCACAAAATCATGTATCTGAGATTCAGACAAATCCTGCAGTGAATCAAGAAAGCAATAGGCAGATGCCAGTGCAAGAACACATATATCAACATAAAGAATAATATGGCAGCATCAGAATCTGGTGGTTCTACAACATGAAGACTTGAGCATGGCAATGCAAAGGAAGCAGAAGGAAACAACCTTAAAAACAACTTTTTGAAGATAATAGAAGCCTTAAAAGAGGATATAAAAAATTCTCTTAAATAGAAAAAAAGACAAACAAAAAACTGGAACAGAATAACAAATCCCTGAAAGAAAATAAAGAAAACCAAGAAAAAGAAAACAAACAGGTGAAAGAAACATTTCAGGAATTAAAAATTGAAATAGAAGCAATGAAGACGGCATAAACTGAGGCAATGCTGGAAATAGAAAACCTGAAGAAATGAACTGTAACTACAGATGAAAGCATAACTAACAGAATGTAAGAGATGGAAGAGAGAATCTCTGGAGTGGAAGACTCAATAGTGGAAATATATGTCAGGCAAAGAAAACACTGAAACCAAAAAAAGTCATAGTACAAAACATCCAGAAAATTTGAGACACCGTGAAAAGACCAAACCTGAGAATGATTGGAATTGGAGAAGGAGAAGAAGAAGGAGAAGAAGAAGAAGAAGAAGAAGAAGAAGAAGAAGAAGAAGAAGAAGTCGTCCAACTCAAAGGCACAGAAAATATATTCAACAAAATCAGAAGAAAACTTTCCCAACCTAGAAAAGGAAATATAAAGACACAAGAAGCTTACAGAACACCAAATAGACTAGACTCCCAGAAAAAGTCTGCTCACCACATAATATATAAAGCCACTAAACCTACAGAACAAAGAAAAAATACTAAGAGATACAAAGGAAATAGGCCAAGTTACCTATAAAGGCAGACCAATCAGAATAACACCAGATTACTTAATGAAAACAGTGAAAGCAAGAAGGTCCTGGTCAAATGTTATACAGACACTAAAAGAGTAAGGCTGTCAGCCCAGACTACTATACACAGCAAAACTATCAATCACCCTAGATGAAGTAAACAAGATATCTTATGACAAAACCAGATTCAAACAATATCTATCCACAAATCTGGCCCTATAAAAAGCACTAGAGGGAAAACTCCAACCTAAGGAAACTAGATGCACCCATGAAAGCACAAGCAATCTATAATCCCAGAGATGAAAAACCCAAAGAAGAAAAACACACACACATTACCATAAAAAATAACAGGAAATAACAGTCATTGGTTATTAATATCCCTTAATATCAATGTACTGAATTCATTTATAAAAAGACACACCCTAACATGATGGATACAAAAACAGAAGCCATCCTTTTGCTGCATACGAAAGACCCACCTCAACTTCAAAGACAGACACAGGCATAGATGAAAGGATTGGAAAAAGACTTTTCTATCAAATGGTCCTAAGAAACACAGTGTTGTAACCATTCTAATATTTAACAAAATAGACTTCAAACTAAAATCAATCAAAAAAGATCAGGATGAACATTACTTGTTCGTCTCAGGAAAAACCCACCAAGATAAAGTCTCAATCCTAAACATTTATGCCCCCAACACAAGGACCCCTACATATGTAAAAGAAATATTACTAAAGCTTAAACCTCACATCAAACTCCACACATTAATAGTGGGAGACTTAAATATCCCACTATCACCAATGGATAAGTTTACCAGACAGAAACTCAACAGAGAAATAAGGACTCTAACAGAAGTTATGACCCAAATGGACTTAATAGATATATACCGAACTTTATACCCATACAAAGGAGTATACTTATTTCTCAGTACCCCATGGAACTTTCTCTAAAATTGAGCACCTACTTGGTCATAAAGCAAATATTAATAGATACAAAAAATAGGATTAACTCCTTATATCATATAAGACCACCATGGCCTAAAGTTAGAGTTCAACAACAACAAAAATCACAGAAAGTCTACAAATTCATGGAAACAGAACATCTCTCAAATGAACCACTTCTGGCTGAAGGAAGAAGTTAAGAAAGAAATCAAAACTTCCTAGAATTCAATGAAAAATGAATCCACAACATACCCAAACTTATGGGACACAATGAAAGCAGTGCTAAGAGAAAAATACACAGCACTAGATGCCTATATGAAAAACACAGAGAAATCTCACACAAGAGATTTAACAGCACAGCTGATAGCTTTAGAACAATTAGAAGCAAACTCACCTAGAAGGAGTAGATGGCAGAAAATAATTAAACTTAGGGCAGAAATCAATACAACTGAAACAAAGAGAACAATACAAAAAAATCAATGAATCAAAGAGGCTACAATCACCCTGATACCTAAGCCACTCAAAGATACAACAAAAAAAGAATTTCAGACCAATTTCCCTCATGAATATTGATGCAAAAATACACAATAAAATACTAGCAAACCTAATTCAATGACATATCAAAAAAATTATCCACCACAATCAAGTAGACTTCATTCCAGAGATGCAGGGATGGTTCAACATACAAAATAATGTTGATGCCATCCATCATATAAACAACCTGAAAGAAAAAAAACCACATGATCATCTCCTTAAATGCTGAAACGGCCTTTGACAAAATCTAACACTTCTTCATGATAAAAGTCCTGGAGAGGTCAGGAATACAGGGAAAATACCTAAATATAATAGAACCGGCAGCCAACATTAGGCTAAATGGAGAAAAACTCAAAGCAATCCCACTAAAATTAGGAACAAGACAAGGCTGTCCTCTCTCCCCTTATCTATTCAAAATAGGTCTCAAAGTTTTATCTAAAACAATAAGAGAACAAAAGGAAATTAAGGGGATATAGATTGCAAAGGAAGAAGTCAAACTATCTCTATTTGCAGATGATATCATTGTATACATAACTGATCCTCCAAATTCTACCAGGGAACTTTTACAGCTCATAAACACCTTCAGCAATGTACAAGATTAACTCAATAAAGTAAATAGCCATCCTATACACAAATGATAAAAGGTCTGAGAAAGAAATTAGAGAAACATTGCCCTTTATAATAGCTGCAAATAGCATCAAATATCTTGGTGTAACTCCAACCAAAGAAGTAGCAGACCTGTTTGACAAAAACTTTAAGTCACTGAAGAAAGAAAGAGGATATCAGAAAATGAAAAGATCTACCATGATCCTGGATAGGTAGGATCAACATAGTAAAAATGGCAATTCTACCAAAATCAATCTACAGATTCAAGCAAGCCTCATCAAAATCCCAACACAATTTTTTACTTTTTACTGATCTTGAAAGAACAATACTCAGCATGGTATGGAATAATAGGACCCAGGATTGCCAAAAAAATCTTACTCAATAAAAGAACCTCAGGAGACATCACCATCCTTGACTTCAAGCTATACTATAGAGCTACTGTAATTAAAACAGCCTGGTACTGGCATAAAAATAGACTTGAGGATCAATGGGATTGAATTGAAGACCATGACCTTAATCCACATACCTAGGAACACCTGATTTTTCACAAAGAGGTCAAAAATATACAATGAAAAAAAATCTTATCTTCAACAAATGGTGCTGGCATAACTGTATAGGAGTATGTAGAAGAATATAAATAGATCCATAACTATCACCTTGCACAAAACTCAAATCCAAGTGGATCAAATACCTCAACATAAATCCAACTACACTGAACTTGATAGAAAAAAAAAGTGAGTAACACTCTTCAATGCATTGGCATAAGTGACCACTTCCTAAATATAATACCAGTAGCACAGGCACCAAGTATAACAATCAGTAAATGGGACCTCCTGAAACTGAGAAGCTTTTGTAAGGCCAAGGACACAGTCAATAAGACAAAACAACAGCCTACAGAATGGGAAAAGATCTTCACCAACCATACATCTGACAGAAGACTGATCTCTAAAATATATAGAGAACTAAAAATACTAGAGGTTAAAACCCCAAATAATCCAATTAAAAATTGGAGTTTAGTGCTAAAAAGGGAATTCTCAACAGAAGAATTTCAAATGGCTGAAAGACAGTTAAAGAATTGCTGAACAATTTTATCCATCAGAGAAATGCAAATCAAAACAACTTTGAGATATCACCTTACACCTGTCAGAATGGCTAAGATAAGAAACACAGATGACAGCCTATGCTGGAGAGGATGTGGAGCAAGGGAACACTCCTCCATTGTTGATGGGAGTGTCATTTTGTACAGCGACTTAGGAAAGCAGTATGGTGTTCCTCGGAAAACTGGGAATCAATCTCCTCAAAGATACAGCAATACCACTATTGGGTATATACACAAAGGATGCACATTCTTACTCCAAATGCATTAGTTCAACTATGTTCATAACAACATTATTTATAATAGTCAGAACCTGGAAATAACCTAGATGCCCCTCAACTGAAGAATGGATTAACAAATTGTGGTACATCTACACAATGGAGTACTACTCAGCAGTAAAAAGTAATGATATCCTAAAATTTGCAGGCAAATGGATGAATTTGGGGAGTATCATTCTGAGTGAGGTAACGCAGGCCCAGAAAGATAAGTCTTCGTTATGCTCACTCATAAGTGGATTTTAGACAAAAAGCAAAGAATACCCAGTCTGCAAACCACAATCCCTGAACATCTTGGGGTCAGAAGGAACTTAATAGAGACATCCAGGGACTCCCCTAAGAAGAGAAAATAGAGAAGATCTGAGCAAATTGGGATCATAACAGGTCATGACCAAGGAGAGGTGGAAAGAAAACATGAGAGAAGGAGATGGTTTAGTGAGAGGAACAGCAAAGAAGAAGAAAAAAGAGATGGAAATCTTGGTAGAGAAAGCCAATGTGGGGTTGGAAAGAAGCCAGGTGCTAGGGAAGCCTCCAAGAACCCATAGGATGTCCCTGACTAGGACTCCAACCAATAGTGGAGGTGGTGCCTAAACAGGACCTCCCCATAATCAAATGAATGACCACCCTAAGTGTCATTACAGAACCTATATCCAGCCATGAATAGAGGTAAAAGCAGAGATCAATAGCTAAATACAAGTTCAAGCCCCTGGTCCAGAGATAGAGATAGAGAGAGAGAGAGACAGAGAGAGAGAGAGAGAGAGAGAGAGAGAGAGAGAGAGAGAGAGAGAGAGAGAGAGAGAGGAGAATGTATATGACCAAAGGAATCTCAATTATGAGGAGCAATCCCACAGAGATGGCTGGCTAGAGCTTTTGGGAGCTCACTGAATCAAGAATAGCCACTGAGGAATCTATAGGAAAAGGAACTAAATCCTCCAAAAGTAGATGACTGTTGAATAGCATGGGCAGTATGTGGAACTGCGTGGAGTAGGATCAGATTATGTTCCTGTGCATGAGCTGACATCTTGGAGCCCATTCCCTACAGAGGAACATCTAACTCAGCCCTGATATTGGGATGAGGGAATCCGACATAACTCAACTGTATACACCAGACTGAACTGACCCACCTTGGGACTCCTTGCCCTCCTTGGGGAATGGATGGGGGGATGGGGCTGGGGGAGGTGGGAGGACTGGGAGGGAGTGGGAGGAGGGAAGAGAGGGTGAGCAGGGGTATACATAAAAAATGCCCTTTTTTAATAAAAAATACATATTAAAAACAAAACAAAACAAAAAACCCAGTGTTGAGACTATGGTAAACTATGGAGACTTTTGAAGTTGGACTGAATGCATTTTGCATTATGCTATGGCTAAAAGCCTGCTGCAGGGGTAAGGAATAGAATGCCAGACCCCCATTGAAAAAAAATAAAGAAATTGAAATTAGGAAATGTGAAGGAAAATGGATGGATTTGGAAAATATAATTACACACACACACACACACACACAGTCTCCCCCACACACTCACTGTCTGTGTAAGTGTGGGTGTAACCTGGAAAAGTAGAAAGAAGATGGACCAAGAGAAGGTGCTAATAGGTGATGAGAAGAGATAGAGTGAGGCAGAGGCACATGGGACGTAAAAAAGGGGAGACTTGGGGGAGGGAGCTGCCACCAGTGCCAGCAGTGAGGGAGGTGCTGGGCCAATCACAGTAACACTGTTTGACTATGTCATAGATGTCTCACATCACATGTATTCACTTTAAACACTAGGGGGCTAGAGAGATGGCTCAGCAGTTAAGAGGGCTTTTTTGTTCTTGCAGAGGACTAGAGTGTGGTTCCCAGCATCCTGGTCCAGATGCTTACAAATGTACATCAGGGGATCTGATGGTACCCATACTCATATGTGCACATACATAGAGAGACACACACACAGATAGATAAATAAATAACACATATAAATATTTTTAGATGGAGAGAGAGAGACAGAGAGACCTTCTGGCATTTACCTGTGGGAAGAAAGTGCTTTTTTGTTGGCAGGAAAGGACATCTCATTTCCCCTTCCTTCCTTCCTTCTTCTCTTTCTCCTTTCTCTTCTCATTCTCCCTCTATAATTCTATGATATGCAAATAACAGAAGCCATATGAGTGAGACAAAGGGGCCCCTGTGAGGCAGTATGAATGGAGGCTCTTTGGTTTTTCCCATAGCTCTCACAGGATCCCCAGCTCCGTTCTGCTTCAGGAATTCCTCTTGGCTCACATTCATACCTCCGTCATTTCTCCTTCCTTTTCCCTCTGTGGTTTCATAAACAAACTTTCAGGCAGTGAGGTCTGGTGTGTGACCATGAATAGGCCACTTGGTCTTGACTTCCAACTGAAGTGCCTTGAATAACATTATCAAGGTTCTAGTCTATTCCTTTGCAATTCTTAGACATAACCTGGTGTTCCATTGACAAAATTTAACATTGCACTATTTAGATTCTATTTTTAAATGACCTTTTCAAAATTCTAACATTGACTATTCAGGAATAATATTGCAGGCTTGTGAGTGAAAAAAAAATCCTAGTAACATTTACTCCTGGCCAGAGTTAAGAGAAACTTTTGGAAATGAGCAATTAATGATTCATGATGTTTGTACTTAGTAAAGAATTTTAGTGTATATTGGACTTAGACAATAGCATTCATTTATAGAGACAGGGGAGGTGAGTTGAGTTACAATACACATTTTTATGTGTTCTTAAAAGAGCAGATTTTCTACAGTGTGATAGGAAGCTTGGGAGTATAGAAATGACAAATGGCTGGGGAGATGGTCATGGGTCTACAGGAAGGCTAGCCAAAGGCTTGGCTTGTTCCTTAGCTTGGGGCAAGCTTTCAAAGCAATCCAAACTTCACCTGTGTTTCAGTTTGACCTCAATCTCTCTCTCTCTCTCTCTCTCTCTCTCTCTCTCTCTCTCTCTCTCTCTCTCTCTCTCTCTCCTCTCTCTCTCTCCCCCTTCCCTCCCCACCCAAGCCTAGACTGCCTTCAAGCTCTCTGTCTTGCTGCAGATGACATTGAATTTTTGATTCTCCACCACCACACCCTATCAGGGTCTGCTGCACACACGAGCTAGGCAAGCACTCTGCTAGCTGAGACATCCCCCAGCCCTCAGCCTCTCTCTTGGTGTGTGAACATGACCTCATCATGTCCGATCAGTGGGCTGGATTTCTTCACCTGGATACAAGAGTTTGATCTCTTCTGTCTCATTGAGCATGCCCATTTTGAGACTGTGCATCGCAGAGTGTTCTAGAAGCAAGCACATACTATTGTAGAGGTTTTGCCATACACAGAAACTTTCTTTGGGGACAACTGTCTGTGCTACCTGTCCCCCCTTCGTGCCTCAGCTCTCTCTTCCTTGGGCGCCCTAAACAAACCTCATGTATAATTCGATGCCCAGAGCCTAGAGTCAAACTCCTCCTTCTTCACAGGCTTCTTGTAATGCTCAAATAGGATTTGTGATATCTAGAATATGTGTAAATGAAATAATAATAGCGTGATGAATTAGCATTCTAGGACATTTCAGAGCAATACTCAAATATTAGGGTTTAACATGGCTACATTCCCTAGGGAGAATTTCTAAATCCATTCAGTAAAGTAGGAACAAGCTCTGGTCTGTGGACGTGGATTAGGAAAGCCCGTAAATCCATGCCTCACAAGCCCTGCACTTTAACTGCTTTGGAAGGGGTGATTCCTGAGTCTCCAGTGAACACTCCAGTGCTGTGTCCTCCTATAGCTGAGGAACTGTCCTCAGGACCGTTCTAAAGCATCTTATCTTATTGCCTTAAATTGTCCTGCTGATTATCTATGATATTTGTTATGATTATTTATGATATTATTATGTTATTTATAATAACAAAATAAATTTAGGACACTTCTATCCTGCTTATAGCCAAGACTACCCTGAAATACCTCTAATTGATGTGTATCTGACCTATTACAAAGGACCACCATCCCTTGGGGGACTGGGTCTACTATTTTTCCGACTGAAATGTGTAGGGCTTAGAGTGGTGGAACCCTAAAATATAATCCAATTTTGCACTAGAAGTCTACCTCAGGAGAGCAGGTGGGTGACATCTTGCTGGACACCAGCAGGTGTGGGAGCTGACAAGAGCTGGCTTGAGACTCGGTTGACTTGGCAGGTTAATCTGGAACAGATGGGCTTCTGTGTGCTGCCGAAGATTACGTGCATTAATTTGTTTCCTTTGACAGATTTATAAAACTGTACTCTCCTCACTTCACTGCCAAGGTCCTTACAAAAGAACTGTTCAAAAGCACAAAGCTATAAGGAAATGTCAGCAGTGTTGAGTTTATGGGCCTGGATCGTCACGTACCTTGAGCTATGGGGGTGGGTTCTACACTGTGGCACACAGATCCTGCTAATTCTCAGTAATCACTCTTACAGCCATTCTGTAGACACGCTGAAGTCCTATAGGTCTGGGTGGGCCAGGATAAAGGCAGTGTTACAGGGCCACAGCTTGCTTGGAAAGATGTTGATATTAGGGAGCTTGCCATTCATTCTCAGAGACTTCAGCCTGTGCTTTGATTCAGCCTGACCACTGATCTCTGATTCTTGTGTGAAAGGTCATTTTTCTCCTTGCTAACCCAACATTTTCATCTCATTTAAAATCATTAGTGTTGTTTCCACAGAGAATCTTCCATTGAAGGATACCCAAGTGCTTGTACAAATCTTATCCTACATTTACATAGTCCTAGTCGGCAGTTTATTTATTAATTTCAGGGGCTTATCCTATGAAACACGGGTCTGGCATTAACTGCTCTCACAGAATCTTCTCTAAAGACAGGTAACCAGGCATTCTGGTCACACAATGGGCATCAAAGATGCTCATTGAAATTATACTCAAAGGACCTATATCATGTTATTAACACAGAGGAGAACCTCAGGCTGGTTCTCTCATTCCACTGGGGCTGAAACTCAGGCTGTCAGGCTTCCATGGTGAGTACCATTAGCAGCCACCTTACCAGTCTACCAATATGTTTTTATTTTTATATGTAGAATTCCTCTTCAGTATTTAGTACTGAAAGAAAAAGAATTCAGCACATTTGTATGGCACTTTACAATTTGAAAATACTGCCTTACATTTGCTTGTCAAGGTACTTAAATTTATCCAGGCAGATATTATTATTCCCATCCAGGAACTAAGGCCGCTTATTGAAGCCTCAGTGAGTGAAATGTCTACTCACTGGTAAAACCACATTGGCATAGCTTTGCATTCTGCCTATCAGTATCTCTCCACTGCACAGAACCAGCTCCCTGGCAGGTTGATTAATTGTCAGCCTCTGGGTGAGATTGGCTATTATAGATTGGAGAGAGAGATTCGCTTCATTTCCTCAACCTTGCTCATGGGATATTCAGAGCATAGTCAATACTTGCTGAATGATGGTATCTGTGAGGAGAGAGAGGTGTTCTGAGAAAATGAACACAGGAAATCAATAGTGTGCTTGAGCCAGTGGAGAGAGGCCGGTGATAGGTCTCTACACACTTTGCCGTAGAAGCTGGGGTTCTCCTGGGAGGGAGAAGGTTGTTACTTAAAATTAAACTGAGACAGCAGGTGTGGATCAGTACCATCCCAAAGAAAGCCGGTGTTTGGTCATTCTATATACGGTGGTATTAGGACAGGAGGAAAAGACTCAGCAAGAACAGAGAAGAGTATCTCCTTTGGGAAGTTAAAAATAAAACATGGTCAAGCCATTGACTTTCTCCTCCCTCTTCCACTGGCTGTAGTGCTCACTGAGGGAAGCGCCCTTTGAACCTCACTTTCACTTTCTGGTGCACGGCAGACGCTCCGTAACTGCATCAATGTGTTCATTGCTATTTAGGTAACGTGAGTCAGTTATATTGTTGCCTAGAAACCACAGTGTGAGCAGATTTAAAACAAAGCTTCAAATACCCTCCGGACTGACTAAACCTCTTCCTTACCGCAGTGTCCTCACCATGGTGGGAAACCATCCATCAGTTGCCATGCCAAGAACTGAGAAGTCGGTGGTATTACTGATTCTTCCCTGCTGTTTCACATCCTCCTCCTCCTCCTCTCTTCTCTCTCCTCCCCTCTCTCTTTACTCTCATTCTTTAAACAACTCAACTTTACATATCTCTAAACTCTGTCTGTGAAACTTTGACTCATTTCTGCTGCTATTTGGTATGGTCTCCATGGGATCATTAACTGCCTTGGTTTGCCTGAGATTGCAGAGTTAACTAGATTTTCAATGCAAAAGTCAGAACCTTTCCAGGCAAACCACAGAGGTTGCTTACCTTAGGTCAATGCCATGCAATTTCTTGCTTGTTCTATGGCAGCAGTGTCTTCATCTCTCATTTTGTTCCCTGCAATTCATTCTAGTGCTGCAGACTGAGTACTCATCATGCAAAAACCAGATCCCGTTTCAGAGAAAATCCTTCAACAAACTACCTCATTGATCTGCCTGTCACCTCTCAGCCTCATTCTTGTCTGCTCCTCCTATTTCTTCACATGCCACAAACACAGTGTATTCTCTACTTTCTGGGCCATCCATCATACACATAAGGCTATTGCTTATGAGTTGTGTTGAGTTCTTCTGTAGTCTCATGGTGGTGGGGGTCAAAGTCAGGTCCTCATGCGTTTATTCAAGCATTCTACCCTTTAGCTATATTCTACTCTGTTTACCCTTCAGAATTCTGCTCAAAATTCATATGTGTGATATGAATCAGAATCCAGGTGACTTTACTACAGATAAATGGCTCTCAGCATTCATTTTGTGCTAGGATCATCTAGGGAAACTTTAAAGGTCCTTATGCCTCTGCCATATCAATTTATTTCCTGTCTGCCTATGGGACTAAGCATTATAGTTTATGTAAGTATGTTGTGATACATGTGTGTGGTCTGTGCAGGTGTGTCTAGATATATTTGTATGTAATCCAAAGAAGAATGTCAGATGTCCTGCTGTAGCACATTTTGTCTTATTTGTGGCAGGGTCTCTCACTGAGCTTGGAGCAGTCAGTAAGCCCCAGCAATCGTCCTGTCTCAACCCCCCACAGTGCTGGGGTTATGGATACTCACATAGTCATGCCTCATCCCCAGCCTTTAAAATGTGGGTTCAGATTCTTGAGTTCAGGACCTCATACTTAAGCAGCAAGCATGTTTATCCACCACTAAAGCCCTAAAGCACTGTAGTTATTAAAAACTAGATGATTACCACACAACCAAGATTAAGAACCATTGGTGTAGGGTGAAAGCCCCCATCCTATGACTCTTCATATTCTCTATGCCCCTGTTTTGATTCTCTCAACATAGACTTCCTCTATTAGATAAATAGAGTTAAATAAAAAGTTAAAAATTAATATATCATCTGCCTGGCTTCTCTTGTTAATTTGGTGACAGATGGACAAGAGAAGATACTCCTAACATTTTTCCATTGTATTAGTTTTCTCACTACTATACAGAGTGCCTGAAGCAGATTGCTTTACAAAGAAGTTTGCTTTGGGTCATAGTTCTGGAGGCACAACATTATGTAGGCTCTTGCAAAGCACCTGTGAGCTTTATCATGGTGGGGGCATGTGTGCATCACTGTACGATATGGCTTCTTTCCCCTCATACAGCTACCAGGATGCTCCAGCCTAATGTCTTTAGTCATTGTCAAAATGCATCCCATGCACAGCAAATTAGGTTTCAATCTTAACAATATTAAATTTTATTTTTAAATTCATTTATTTTTTGTGTGAGTGAGGAGGGTACATTCATGCTACCCTATGTGGGGGTCAGAGAAAGATAAACTCAGGTTGTGAAGTCTGGTGGAAGGCCCTTACTTCCCCAGCCATTTTGTGCAACTTAATACTATTGACATAAGATTTTAGGGTTTAAATTCCTGTATGCATTTGGGGAACCAAGCCATATTTATCATGCCCGAATATTTTCTCTTGTCAAAAATAAGAGGGAAACTTTTCTCTTACCCTTCTCCCTCCTCTGACTCCCCCAGGTCCTCCAATTTTTCCTTCCAATAATCCATGACCTCTTCTTCTGTATTTATCTTTTGAGGCTCTCCATCTACCTATCATCTACCTTTCTATGCATATATACACATACATGCATATGTACACACACACACACTACACACACACACAGTTTAATTAGTGTCGCCCTTATTAAAAGTGTTTAGGGATGACTGGGGTCTCATTCTCGAACAAAATAAGAATAAGCTGGTTCTTAAGAGGAAGAATTTCCCTAGAACTGATACTCCCTTGCTTCTCTGACATGTGGGTAGAGAACGAAAGCTTTCGGTCTCCAGTGCTCAGAGGCAGATGAGCTTCAGCCGTGTTTGTTGGTGGCTGGTCTCCGAGAACCTGTGTCACCCCAGATGGCTTTGCAAGCCTGACCGTGACTAAGAGTTTTGCACGTAAATACACAGGCAATAGATACAACCTCCTGACCTCTCACTCTGGTCTATGAGGAAATGTGGAACAGGGAAGCAATAAAGACAGGAAGGAATGGAGCCTCACTGATGCACAGCTCACATAAATGACTCCTGCTGGTCCAGAAATCCACACCCGGAGGGCAGTTCTTAGTAACTTTCCCCTTAGTTTAGTGTGTTCTGTCTTTTAACTTCATTACTAAAAATTATGACTTTTATTACAACATACAAAATACGCACATGCACATGCACCCCCACACACACACCATATTGCCAAAGAAATAATAATCAAAATGGGAAAAGGATAATTTCTTACTGTTTTTTCTAAATTTTTTTGTTTTACTTTCTTTTTCCTAGGAAGTTGAAGTCTTAAAGCAAGTTTTGATCAATGGAAAATTTTAATTAAAGAAAATGACTTGAATGTAATAGATCTTGAAATTTTAAATATGACCGAAGCCATGGCTTTGCGCCCAGACCTCAGACCACCCACTGGTTCTCATTGTGCTGGTTAGACATTCCATTGTTCTTTCTGACTTGCACATAGGCGGCTCCCATGATTACATGAGGCTGGTGACGGTGAATGAGAGGCAGAGGAGTGGGGTGGGGTAGAGGGGAGGCTGACTGTCGTCACACTTAGCCCAGTCCAGGTTCTTTTGTTTCGAATAAGAACTTGTTGCTAAGGTGTATTTTTTTAATTTTTTTTGTATCTGTTTAGAACTTTAAAAGTTTATTCCAAACTTCATAAAACGGGGCTTTCATGTCTTCTTACCCAAAATGATTAGAAAGAGAGGTGGGCTGTTCAAGGATATGAAAAGTTAGCTTAGCATTTGCGTATTGTTTTTCAATGTATTTACTTGTCTGGGGGGGATGGTGTATGTAGGAAAGTCAGAAAGGACTGTGGGAGTTGAGTTGCCTCTGTTCTTCCACATATGGTCCAGGGATCAAGTTCTGCTCATAGGCTAAGCTCCCAGGCTTCGTCTGCTTAGCCTTCTTACTGACCCCCGGTATTTGCTTTCCTGTAGGTTTCTCCCAAAGGCTCAAAAGGAGAAGGGCAGCAATCCCTGGGAAAAAACCTGTTCTTAACTCATTTCTCACAGTGGCTGTGGTGGTTAATCTCCATTGACAATCTGACTGGATGTAGAGTTACCTAGGAGTCTGGGGGGCATATCTCTGGGTGTGTCTGCATGTTTCTGGAGATGGTCACCCAAAGAGGGAAGACTTACTCTGAAGCTGGGTGGCATTGTCCTGCAAGCTGGGCCCCCCAGACAGAACAGCTGAGAATAAAGGAGGGAACCCCTTTCTCTCTTCCTTGCTTGCCTTACCTTCCTTGCTATGATGGTCCGACACCTCCAAAGCTACATTCAAAGTAACTCCCTTTCAGTTGTTCAGATATTTTGACCAACAGGTTTGCACAAGTAAGCGGTATAGTGGACGACTAGTGGACTACACCATGGGGAAACTCTGGGTCATCTCAAGCTGGAGCTAGGGGTGAGCTTGTGTATACCAAATCCTTAGAGTCATCTGTGGGGGGGCCTTATGGATGTGAGCATTGCCTGATTCATCTGGCCTGTCAAGCAGACATCTTTCTCAACTTAGAAGTCCAATGATAAATGGACCCACTGACAGCCAGAAGCCCATCCTGGAATACTTCTTTACAGTCAAGACCTAGAGTCACTGCTTGGTCAGTGTTATCAAAGAGTGCATAGCACTGCTACACTGTTTCTACAACTACACATACTTGTTTTAGAATAGCAGAGAAAGTTAAGAGTAAAAGGATTCCTTTCTAGAGGAAAACATAAGACTGAAACTGGAATTTGAGAGAAGCAAAAGGATCCTTCATTGGCCCTGGTCCTCTGGGGGCAGTATTTCTTATGTGTTGGTTTTGCGTGTGAATAAAATCTCAACACTGGAAATATCACACTAGAGTTTATTAGCGGGGAAGCAGAGATGCGGGAGAAGCAGAAGAGAAAGAGAATCTTTCCTGAGCACTTTCTTTAAGAGGGCCGGTGGGCCCATGTTTGCATAGCCACACGCAGGGGCATGGCATCAGCTCTACTCCTACCCAGGTGAATGCTGGCCTTGGGAATGCTTACATTATGTACAGTCATTCTACCTGTAGGAAGTTGGAAGTGGAGATCTCCAGCTGCCATGACTTCTTGGAGGGAGTGTGGCACTATTACCCTTAATGTTAGGATGTTACACACCCACTGTCATCTCCAGAGAACCCTGAGTGTCTTTGTGTTTGGTTGTTTGTTGTCTTTGGTACAGCTTCAACCCTTTTCCCCCTCAGGTCTAGTTGGCATCAACCCTGGTGCATTGGCCTTGCTCACAAACTAAACTATTGGAGTGCATATAACAGAGACTTCCTCTTAGCACATTGGGCATTCCTGTTCCGAGTACATGAATGTTTGTGTCCCCTTAAACTCACATGTAATGTGATGGTATTAGGCAATGATTAGGGTCAGTTGCAGTCATGATGATGGAATCCCCATGAAGAGATTGTCCTCATAAGTGACATTAGAAAGACTGCTCCCTCTTTGTCTTTGTGAGGTCTGGTGAGAAGAAAACTACATACAAAGCTGGAAGAGGATTGTCCCCAGCCTCAAGGGGAAAGGCTGGTGTTTAAGCTACTCAGCCTAATGTGTAGTTGGTATAGCACTCACATAAGATGGACACTTTAGTTGAACATGAAGTTCAGAGTTCATAACCCTTACGTTTGAGGAGAAAACCCAGCTTCTCATTGCATCCATCTTTTCTCTTTCTCCTCCCCCTTCCTTAATTTTTATTTCTCCTTCTTTTCTCGCCTCTCTTTCCCACCCCTCCTCTCCCTCTCTGTATCTCCTCCCTCTCTGTTTTCTTTTCCTCCTCCCCCCTCCTCACCTTCTTTCGGCCCCTCCCATACTTCTCCCCCATTCTCTTTCCCTTCCTGCCTCTCCATATCTATTCTCTCTCTCTCCCATCTCAGACTCCCTCGGTGTCTCTAATTGCAAGTAGAGTCAGCGTCCATAAAAACCCATCCTAGTCAACCTGGCTCTGTTGGGAAATAGAGCGGGAGGCCTAGAGCGTCACCAACTCCAGCAGGCTTGTAGGTTTATAAACACATTGCCCTACCCGACAGCATCTGGCTCTCAGGTGCCGCTTCTTTTCCCCCCATAGAGTTGTGTTTATTTTCATGAAATCTGAATCATGTGTGTCTGTTTCTCTTACCCAGAATTCTGAAGGGGCGCTGTTCCCTTGCAGCCTTTTGAAGTTAAGGGAGCTTTGTGGATGGCTCTGCAAATCTTTCTTTTCTAGCTTCATCCCAAATGAGATTTAGAAAGATCCCTGTTCTATCTCCTCCCAACCAGTGACCACGGAAGGCAAGACAGTGGGGTCTCTAGGACCCATGTGCTTGTGGCCTGGGCACATCACTTCATGTGGAGGGTGGGTATCTGTCCTCTTCATCTTTTTTGCCCCCTGTTTAGTTACTGAGTTCCTGGGGACTTCTATAAAGTTTGTTTGGGGAAGATTCTGGTAGAAAGTTCTCATGCTAGAAAATGTTCTTATCTTCAAAGCAAAACTGTGAGCACATGCTTTAGATAGTTCATCATTATGAGTCACAGTGGAGGTTGATTTTTATGTCACACTAGTAAATAAACCATTTGAACATATGGGACATCTGTGTAACCAGACCACCAGTTCTTTGTGACCTCCACAGCGCTAAGGATTGTTTTATCTTTATGTGGTACTGTGCCCAGTGTATGGCATGTGAGCAGTGTGTAATTAAAGAATAGATGGGTATCCATAGGCAAGGGAAATTCATGTAAATAACCATTACTGAAAATATAGTCTGGCATGAGCTCATATGCAAATGGTTGGGGTAGTTCCTTCTTAAATTAACATAAAACTCATAAGCAAGGTTATAAAACATTTCTGTGGGCTATTGATTTTTTTTCTCATTGCTTAAAAAAGACTCTAGGGTGTCTAATGTAGAACAGTCAAATTATTCAAGTATTTAAAGTCTGTCAAAGTAAGAAAAGCTGAGCAAGGGAAACGATAGATCCTAAGACAAATAGCTGTTCAACTGTCAGGAGTTTGATTCAATTTTATTTCTTACAGAACTGTAGCCACAGGATGTAAAGTCAGTAGGGCTGCTCCTACACACAGTGTTCATGGACCTGGCAGTAATATAACACCCATTTTATAAAACCCAGGCATACTATAAATAAGAGATGCATTCTTTGCTTCTTGCAGTAAGGTGACATGATGTGCTTGTCAGTCCAACCTCAAATTCCTCCTTCTGAAGCCCCACCCCTCAGATGTGGGATTGCAGGTGAGCCGCCATGCCCAGGGAGATGCATGTTTTATATGGCACCTCTTTCCCCTGGAAGCTGGTATTGTCCACTAAGTCTCAGAGTGAGGGTGGAGAAAGTCTCTTTTTAGCAGTCACTCACTCGACTGTGAAGCTGGAAATTCTAATGCATTTGTTCTCCTGGGTTTGAGCAAAAGCTTCTTAAAAACTAGGACTCAAAACAGCTTTTCCTCAGCTCCCCACTCCCTCTAAGTCCATGGAACCTGCATCCATATTTCTCTGGACTATACACAAACACTAGGTCATCATTCAAACAAGACAGAGCTTTGTGTTCCAATCACTTCTCTGTTTCTGTTAAGGGATCTTGACTTCTGGTTTGGACCTTAGAACTGCAGGATAGACCACATTCTCCACCAAAAGCTTTCTTGATATTAATGACAACTGTGATTTCCTGGAGTCTCTATGAACACTTTAAATGATTTGCTTTCAAAAGAGCTGTGCACAATGATAGGCACACCACACTTTCCAGAGAGGGAAACTGAGGAAGGGAGGAGCCAGGACTCAATCCCGATTGACTCCAGCCGGCATCCTCTTCTGACCTCATCACATAGCTTCTGGCACCAGTGTGAGCTATTTCCCTACAGTAAACTCTTTCTAAGCCCTTCTCCTTCGGCCAGACCTGATGCTTTACATGTAACGGACTCCTGCTCAGATTGCTTTCTCTGGGAGAGACCAGTTTCCAGACAGAACACAGAGACAGTTCTTGCAGAGACCTACACAGTGGATGACAGAGGCCCCCTTCTGTCAGTTAGCCAGGAACTGCCCCGGGAGGGATGTCAGTGTCTTCACTACCATTCTAAACAGTCTCCAGAGGAATCATTTAGCTAAGTGCTAGAAGACCTATCAATCTATATGGGATCATTAGTGTTTATCATTGTTTTAAGCTACTGTGTTAATTAGCTAAGGTGTATGTGTTTCTCCCCACCCTCTCTCATTTTTTTTTTTGGAGATTTTTTTTTCCTATTTAATCTTCCTGATTTAACCTCAATCATATTTTAAATCTCTATAGCACTCTTAGGTTGGTTGTTTACCGGCAGGTCACCTGCCCTAGTTCTGAGACTTCTTTTCCCTCTGAAGATACAACTGAGTCTTTGCTATTTCCCCAAACCTGGATCATCTGGTTCTTTTGAATCCAACATTTCCTTTCCCCCTGTGTCCAAAGCCCTCCTCAGCTATCTGCTGGCCCTAGCTTATTCTTTTGTTCCTAAGAGGACAGAAGCAAAGAGGCTGGGAAGTCTAGAGTATGCCTGTTTATGATGTGATGAATGAATGCACCCATCAGCAATGCTTGCTGGTCTTTCCTCTGATTTAGATCTAGAAAGGGTCCTTTAATCACTCTCAAGGATAAACTGTAAGCATTATAGCTTCGATGGGAAGGTATCCTGACAGAAACCATGGAGTACCACAAAGCCACACCACACAACAAACCTCACAAGAGATTTATTGTGAGGGAAAAAGCCAAGGGGCTGGGAAACAACAGAGACCTGATCAGGATACAGGGCTTTTGCATTTTCTTGGGATGTGGGGTGGTACTTTTAGGGTGGAGATTGGTGGGATTTCACATCTAGAGACTAGACTTTTTACTCTGTAGGGTGGGGGCTGGGTCCAGCAGTTAGAGTGTTCTATGGGTGGAACTTGGCAGCTGGAGGTCCTGGGTGGAGGGGCCTCCATGAACTAGGCCAAATGTGTGCAGTTTGTTGACTGTAGAAATATAGCACAGCACCACCCAACTGAAAAAATAAAGAGGGTTTGTAGCTATTTCCTCCAAATGGAAACATTCCTTGTGGAGGGAGGGTGAAGACTCATAAGACTCAGGAAGCTAAAGTGATCCCTTTCAGGAAGCTTGGGAACTTTATGATGCTCGGGGGAACTTGAGGGTCATGAGGGCCTTGTCTGAGTTTGTAAAAGTAACACATGGTTGCTCAAGAGAGGATGCTATCTCAAGTGGAGCTTCCTGCAGGACAGAGAGCTCCAAGGATGCAGCTTTTGTGAGTCATCACCTCATGCTAGGTAGGCCTTGAGGTGATATCATTGCCTTAGATCATTCTTGTTCTTGTAAGTGACCGTTACTCATTTTCCTATTACTTACCTCAACAAACGCATTGCTTCACTGTACTGGACTTGGGTAGAATCAATACTTTGTTCTGGTGTGAACAGAGATATGTTCACATCTTACAAGGAGAAATCATGCAACAGAGTTCATTTTCAAGGATTGGTATCATCTTGTTCTTCTGACCTTTAAAACTATTTTGAGAAGGAAAGGAAAAAATTCCCAGGTATTTTTAGTCAAGGTAGTCTTTTTTAAGTCGATTTCTTTTAAATATTCAAGTTTTCATACTTGCCTTACCTCTCCCAGTCTGAGATTTGAGTCTGATGTCCACATGGGTTGAGGGGCTGGTTCAAGGCTTTGGGTTCACTTGTGATACCATCTGAGATGTCATTGCTTTCAAGCAAAGATAGGTAGGCTGGATGTCCTAGGCCACTGGTCTAGTGGGTGTGACAGTAGGGATTTTAGAGCCATCCTGCCCTGGATTTTATGGTCTAGCCATTTGTATCATGCTATGTTTTACACACACACACACACACACACACACACACACACACACACACACTTACTTGTCATGTAGTGAAAGATAGCCTTGAACATCTGATCCTCTGACTTGCTCCTCTGGAGTGACTGCTGGGATTCCAGGTATGCACCATCATACACCACTGAATAGTTTATGTGGTTCTAGACATTGAAACCAGGACTTTAAGAATGCTAGGAAAGCAGTCCACCAGCAGAACTACACCCCAGCCCTCTCTTTTCTTTTTCTTAACTCTTTTAACATCTATGTTTCAAAAATTTGATACAGGATAGGGGAAAAGTGTTAGGCTCAGACTGTCCCTGCACCCAAACCCCCTTCTCATTGCGGGAACAGTGAGGGATCAGCACTAGCCTTTTTGGTGTGCAAAGAATGCTCTGCTCTCTGTATTTCTGTGGAAACCTCTCCTGTCACCTAGGAACCGGAAAAGTGAATGATTACAGAGAACTTTTTATCTGAGAAGTCATATTTTCAAAATGTTTTCCAAGTAACATTGTCCAAACATGCTTATTGATAAAGTGTGCTGGCTTCTGTGGAATGGCAGGCTGTGGACAGGAACAATGTGCAGAGATGTTTGATGTCTGTTGTCCATTGCTGAGAAGGGTAACACAATAATCCATTAGCTTTCATTACAGTAATGTAGTTTGGTTAATCCAATTAGCCAGAAGAGAACATGGATTGGAATGAAACTCTAAACTCATACAGTGGAGCAAATCACGGCAGGGGATTGATGTTGGGGGAGATGATATGGAGAGCCAAGACCACCTTGAAACTCCATATCAAAGGACTGGACTGCAGCAGGAATCTAGAATACAGGAAGGAAAGTCCAAGAACGAGATAAGAAGCCCCAGAGCAGTGGTTCTCAACCTTCCTAACACTGTGAGCCTTTCATACAGTCCTCAGACCTCAAACAGAATTATTTTGTTACTACTTCATAACTGTAATTTTATAATTTTACTACTATCATGAATTGTAAATATCTGTGTTTTCTGAAGAGCCCAGGGGTCATGGCCCACAGACTGAGAACCACTTCTCTAAGGTGACAGCTGAGTATGATTTTTAGTCTCATGACCCTTAAGGAAATTGCTTAAAACAAGGTCTTCAAACAAATCCTCATTTTGGGCTTATGTTCTTTAAAAAAAGTTCTTTATGATCACTCCCAATAAAAGTAGCTTCAAGTAACACACACACACACACACACACACACACACACAGAGAGACCCCTCAGAATCTTTGACAGTTTTATACCTTAAGTCCTTTACAGCAATGTATCAATAGTTTAGGTAACTCATTAAGCCTTGGATTCTGTGACTGTATATTCATGCCCGTGGGAGTTTTTGTATGAGTATGTATGAGTGTGCCTAAGTGTGCTCTTGTGTGTAGGTGCACTTGCTTGTAGAGGCCAGAGGTTTTGGTTGGGTGTCTTCTGAGATAACATGCTGAACTTTCCGGACTAAAGCTGATTCTGCTGAACGCAGAGCTCATTGACCCTGTTTGTCTATCTAGGCAGTTTGCCTCAGGGGTCCTCTGACTTTGTTCTCGTGTTCTGGGGTTACAGGTGGACACACTATCAGGCCTGACTGGTATTTCAGTGAGTGCCAGATCCAAACTCCAGGCCTCAAACTTGCACGGTAAATGCTATAGCCACTTAGTCACCCCCTCAGCCCAGTCTTTATGCTCAAGCAGTGTTGACCAGCTAGGGTTCAAAGTCCTGCTTCTTAACTTAGTAAACATAGGGGTGGGGTGTGGGAGGGGATTTCATGTTCTTTAGCAATATTTGTGTATTTAAGTATCAGACTTTCCACAGGAGAGCCCAGGTGTGCCACTGGGAGCTAATCATCTCTGAGGTAGGGCTCAGCATCACTACTTTTCAGTATCCCTCTGTCTGGTTTTCAAATGTATAGACTTTTAGAGAAAAAATGAATGAAAAATTTGGATCAGTTTTCCATAGTGATTGGTGAGCAACATAGTGTATCAGGACTAGGTAAAGCCCAGAGTTTTCTACAGTTCACTTGAAGGTTATTATCTATGTGTAGTCTTCAAACAGATTTATTATTTCTTAAAATGTTTTAACGTACCCACCACTACTGTTTCCCCTCCTAACCCTCCTCCCAGTCCTTCCCCAACTTTCCCCACCCTGTCCCCCATTTATTCCTCAGGGAGGGTAAGGACTCCCAGGGTGAGTCAATACTTTCTGGCATATCCAGTTGAAATAGGACCAAGCCCCTCCTCCTCAAGGCTGAGAGCAAGGTGTTCCTTTGTGGGGAATGAGCTTCAAGAAGCCAGTTCATACACCAGGATTAAATCCTGGCCCCACTGCCAGAGGCCCCACAAACTGCCCATGCGATTCAACTGTCATCTACATTCAGAGGGCTTAGTTCAGTCTCATATAGGTCCCCAGCTGTCATTTCAGAGTTAGTGAGCTCTCAATAGCTCAGGTCAGCTGTCTCTGTGGGTCTCCTCATCATCTCTTGATAGAGATAGCCCTTGTGGGCTTAGAGAGAAACCTGGTACTAGGGAAATATCTAATAGCTCACAAAGATGACCCCAGCTAAGACGCCAAGCAATAGTGGAGAGGGAGCCTGAACTGACCTTCCCCTACAATCAAATGAATGACCACCCTAAATGTCATTATAAAGCCTTCATCCAGCAACTAATGGAGGCAGATGCAGAGATCCACAGCTAAGCCCTGGGTCAAGATCCCAGTCCAGCTGAAGAGAGGGAGGAGAGACTATATGAACAAAGGGATCAAGATCATGAATGTACCCTCCTTACTCACACTTCTAACTGGGCCCCTTCTGCACTTCTACCAAGTCTCCATAGTCTACTCAGTTCTTAATCTACGTACAAGTTAACAGTTTAAGAAAAAGATGCCATGATTTCAAGAGGGGGTGAAAGATACTTGGGAGAAACTGGAGGGCAGAAAAGAAGGGGAAATGGTGTAATTGTATTGTAATTAAAAAGGAAAAAGGAAAAACTTTAAGAAGAATAAGGTTATAGCTTATGAAAAGAAAATGCACATATATACTGTGTTGTTGTATCTGAAGTGGCTATTATAAAAGGGTAAAAAATGAGAAATTGAAAGCATGTAAATGGGAGGAGTTAGAAGTGGAGAGGGGAGCAGAAACAGTACCCCATATGTAGAATTTTCAAGTTTAAAATTCAAAGTATGCAAAATAAAAGGCTGTAATTAGTTCAGCTTCACTTATTACTGAAGAAGGAATGATTTGTATGAAGTTAATGTTTTTTTAAACATTTTTTTTAAACTTTATTTTTATTTATTTGCCTTGGTGTTTGCCTGAAACTGGAACTACAGACAGTTGTTAGCTGCCATGTGGGTGCTGGGAATAGAACCCGGGTCCTCTGGAAGAGCAGACGGTGCTCTTAACCGCTGAGCCATCTCTCCAGCCCCGAAGTTAATGTTTTAAGTAGATAGTGCCTACAACATCTACAGAATATACAATAGCGATACAGAATTTCACTGTCACTATCACCTCACTATTTCACCCAAAAAACCCCACTTTTGTGTGTCTGTTTAAGTGTATATCATGAATGTGCAATGACATATTCACTCACCAATTTAAGCACTAGTTGTGGTTAGGATCTTATGTAAGTTTACCATTTAAAGAATCTTGCATACTATATTTAAAAAAATATTTTATTAAGAATGTTATCTACATAGAATTTTAAAAATTATTTTATGTACAAGTGTTTTGCCTGCATATCTGTGTACCACATGTATAGTGTCGTCAGTCCGCTAAAGGGCATCAGATCTTTCTGAGACTGAATTTATACATGATGTGAGCCACACATAGGTGCTGTAAATCAAACCTGGGTTCTCTGAAAAAGTAGCCAGTGCTCTTAACCACCCTGTTTTCCATTCCCTATTCTGTATTCTTACTCTATATTTCCTATGTTTAGATACAAAACACCATTATATTTCAATGGGCATACACTGCCACTTGCTGTACAACTTTGTAGCCTAGGAGCAAAAGGCTATCCCATACAACTCAGGTGTATAATAGGTGGCACCACCTAGACTTATGTAAATACACCCTATGGCAGTCCTCCAATGACAAAAATCACCTGATGACAATTTTCTCTACATGCATCCTATCATTAAGAGATTCCTGGATGTGATTAGGATCATACAACATGCAGCTTTTTACATGTTGATCTGCAGCTGGGTTTTCTCCATTGTCTTTTTATAACTTTAATTTCCTCAATGATAATTCATTGTGTGACTAAAACCACAACTTATCCACTCATCCTTTGAAAGTCACCTTGGTGGCTTCAGTGTTTGGCAGTTTTGAGCAAGGCTTCCTCCATGGGCAGATCTTTGTGGACATGGTACTACTTGTTTTTGGTATATACTGAGGAATATAGCTGATGACTCACATGAAATGTGTGCAGCTCTTGTAAGAAATAGGCAAACTATCTTCTCAAGTGGCTGTACCTTTTTGCATTCCCCACAGTACTCAGAGTCCTCATGTTCATGTCCTTGCTAACACTTGATTTTATCATTGTGAAGGATTATAACATTTCTTTTTTTTTTTAAGAAAAAAAAAACACTTTTATTTTTAATTATTTGCCTTGGTGTTTTGCCTGGAACTGAAACTACAGACAGCTGTGAGCTGTCATGTGGGTGCTGGGAATCGAACCTGGGTCCTCTGGAAGAGCCGACGGTGCTCTTAACCACTGAGCCATCTCTCCAGTCCGGATTATAGCATTTCTAACAGATGTAAAGTGGTACATTAAAAAATATATATTTTTGTATAGATGTTTATCCGTGTAAGTATATGCCATGAGTGTGCAGTGCCCATAGAGGCCACAAGAGGGCATCAGATTTCCTGAAGCTTTAGTTACAGGCTGTTGTGAACTGCTGTATGTTAGTCCAGGGAACTGAACTTAGTTCCTCTGGGGGAGGAGAGGGGACTTTTCATTGATGAACCAACCCTCTAGCCCCAGTAGTATCGTGTTTTAATTTTCAGGTCACAATTCCTTTCATATGTTATTACTAGATATTTTATTTGACATAGTATCTGATGAGGTCTTCTACCCCCCCACAGGAAGATACTCTGTTTATTTGATTGAACAAAAATAAAATAAGTTGCATAGGAACAGTTTTAAAGTGTAAAGCAACACCAGCTTTTTTATTTTTTTTTTTTAAGACTGTAGTAGCTGATACGTGTCTTTGCTACTTCTCCAGTCTTCTCTGTGGAGCACAGAGATACAGTCAGAAGCCCGAGAGCTCACAGGAGTATTGGAGCGCTTCAGCACTGCCTCTTTGCCTGCTCATTGCCCATCATGCCTGTGGCTGACAATAGTAACATTTAAGGTTTTGTACCTAAAAGTCTAAAAAGAGGGGAAAGGTACTTGCTCAAAAAAAAATTTTTTTTAATACTCTTTTGCTTTGAGGTTTGGGGGAAATTCTCTAACCACTCACTGCTTTGAGGAGCTCTGAAGTGTCACAACAATCCCAAGTGGCAGAGGCAGCTGGAATCCCAGGTAGGGTAGCAGCGAGGCTCTGCTGCCAGGGAGGCATGCTGGCAGTGTATTTCTGCAAGCAGCTTGATGTAGAATAACAGACATTTAAGATGGTCACTCTAACATCAGGCAGCAGGCTTCTGTGAATTCCACCCAGGTCTGCATTCATTTATAAAGAAAGGAAAGAAGAAAGGAAGAAAGAAAGAAAGAAAGAAAACAACAAAAGAGACCCAAATGAGTCTATAGTTACTTTTTTATTTTTTGGCTGGCCAGGCGTGAGAGCTAATGGATAGTATGACAAAAGATCCATCAAAACAAAAACCGAACAACCTTCCACCTTCAACTATATGTAACAAGCTAGTTAAATATCACTAAAGCACCCTCCCTCACCAGTATGATGCTAAGGGAAAAGACATTTTACCATCCTAAGAACAAGAAAGCCCCATACATATGACAGTCTCTAAAGGAGGACAGTTACACACACTGATAGAAGCACAAAGAAGCATTGCAAAGCTGGTTACAAAGAAAGCAAACGTGCCAGCATTCAGCTGTGAGCTCTGAGATAGTCTTAAAATAGGACCTGAGCTTGTAAGTTAATACAGTCATTCACAGTAGGCCTAAGACCATGCAGATACACAAGAACATTGAGAACCATTGCTGGTTAAATGATGAAACAGCCCACCAGGCTGGATCTCTTTACCTGTAACAGTTTTTAAAATACACATTATTGAGATATTGCTTCATGGTGACATTCATAAACCCCAAACCTACTTACTCCAGTGGCCTTTGGGATGCTCCCATCTGGGTAGACCAGAAGGTTACCAGCATGTACAGAAGTAGGAGGTTAACAGTACAGCATATCCTGATAATATACTTCCCAAATTCATCAAGCATTTAACAAGAAACGGGGGCGAGGGGCACAACAAATGTCAAGTGTTGCCTTTGGTGGGAAGAACCAATCAAAACAAAGAGCAATGTACATGTCACCAATCACTGTAGAGAGGGCTACACCATGGCAACAGACATCCTGCTGGGTGCAGACAGCTACAAATACAATCATGAAGTCAGAGATTCTCCTTGCCTTCAAATACCCTATGCTTCCCACAAGACCTTGAGGGCTCCCACTAAAAGTGACTTGTTTGCAAACAGATAAAACAGCTTTCTACTGAAGAGAAGAGAGACAAACCTAAAGGCCTTTATTCTAATAAAGTTCTTTATTGAATCAGAAGCAGTTCCTAATACTGTATGCAGAATTGAGTTTGTGGCAGGGGAAAGCAAGACTGGTAGAGAGCTGCTTGGATGAATGACTACACTGACCTAAGGTCACTTGATCAAGGTCAAATATTTGTCTATTGGAAGTCAGTTCTGTATTCCTAAATGGTATCTTTAAGGCAGCCTTCCAGTCCTGCCCACACCCCATTGAATTAATACTTTGTCTTTTGAGACCCTTCAGTGCTGACATGAGGTAGATGTGACTTTGCCAAAAGTGAGGTAGAAAATCTAATAAACAGCAATGGGGTAAGAAGCACTGTGTCCTGTGACCCCTTGAGTGTTAGGAGACCCCAACCCTAACTAATGTGCCCAGGTGATGATGCCAGTCTTCATGACAGACAGCCCCAGACTGTCAGAACCTCAGTCTGAGAGATGTTCTAAATAAATACGTTTTAGCACCAATGTGTGTGTGCCTCTGCATGTGTGTGTGTGTGTGTGTGTGTAAGTATGTGTGTGTACGTATCTGTGTGTGCACGCATATCTCTTAAGCAATAGGAAAAACAAGCCTAAACACTTTGGAAGGACACAACAACCCTAGCATCTTCCAAACCCAAAAGACAACACACAAACAAACACTATTGTGCTGCTTCAAGCCTACAAGACTTCCCAATTCAAATAACCAAGCTTTGGCTTAGCTACAGAGAAAGAGCTATTCACCTCCAAGCGACTTCATCCTGGCAATTTCTTGGTCCAACACTAAGTCCAGCTGTGTTTACCCTGGTGTGTTTCTAAGTTAGACTTAGAGGGACCTGACTGAGGAGATTAGTGCACTTGGGGCCAGCCCAGACAACTGGGCTCCAAGCCAACCTTGGGAGTCACCTGCCAGCCACAGTAGGGCACAGGTTTGGAGATGGACAGGGTAGCTTCATGAGCAAATTAGAGATTAGATTTAGATACTTTTTAGCTTATACTGTTGGGAAGTTAGACAGGTGGCAACCAGGTTTAATACTCAAACTTAGATCTATTCCCTTCCAATGGGGACCTCCTGATTCCCACCCTCCCCAGCTCCTGCCATCTGATCAGGGTAGATCTACATGGGGACCACTGTCTGTCTCTTGTTGCTGACATAATTTCCTTTCACTCACAGCACATAGTACTTGGTCTCTTTCCTGTCATACCCATGCATTACTTCAGAACAAGGAGCAGGAGCAGAATGTAAATGCACTTGGGGACCTCACACTAGAGTGCACCAAACATAGCTTGTATTATGATATGGAACAATCCACATTATCACACTCTCCAAGGTGATTAGCATCAATTCCCCCACAGGCCAGGAGTCAATCTTAGGGGACCACAAATGATCACTTGTTTAAACAACAAAAGTTCTCCAAGTGTGACCATGTTTCTTAGAAGCTAGACATATGCCATTCTGAATATAGAAAGGTAAAGGGCCACATACCTTTAAAGACACATCCCCTTTGCTCTGAGCCTGCCCTGGCCTTTACACTTACTCTTTAAGACCTGACCATTTCATCACAAGGTGGAAACCTGTCTTTTGCTCATTTTTGAAAACTGTGTTTTATTATTGTTAAATTTTAAGAGTTCTTTGTGTATAATGAATACCAGCTATATATTATTATTATCATTATTATTATTATTATTGGGTTCTTTTGAGACAAGACTTCTTCATGTAGCCTTGGCTATCTCAGACTTAGCTCTGCAGACCAGGTTAGCCTGGAATTCACAGAGATCCATCTACCTCTGCCTCTCGAGTTCTGAATGCCAGAATTTTATCTGCTATGTGTTTTGTAAATTTCCTCCAATCTGTGGCTTATAGTCTTCTTTAACTATAACTTTGGAGGATTAGGGATTGTTAATTTTAGGATCTGTGAGGTGCCTCAGCTGTCAAGGTGCTTGTTGTACAAGCAAGAGACGCTGGGTTCCATTCCTAGCATGTACATAAAACACCAGGTACACCAGCTTTGCCTGTGTGTGACCCCAGTACTGGGGAAGGAGACAGGGAGCTAGCTCTCCTGAGGCTCAGTGGCCAGACAGTCCCACTGAATCATCTAGCTGCAGATTCAGTAAGAGATTCTATTTCAGAAAATCAGGTGGAAAAATGATATAGATCACCTGGTACAGATCTCTGGCACAGACACACATGTAGAAAAATTTAGTAGAATTTAGTTTATCTATTTTTTCTATCATATATACTAGTAGGGCTAATAGCCAATGTTTAAATAGAACCTGGCTGTACATTGCCTTTCCCTTTGGTCTCCAAAGCTGTTTCCCAGGGCATGCTGGCTTAACTGATTATAAATGGGAAACACCTTGTCATGTCTGAAATGTGTGTCTGAAATGCACATGGAGTTATGAGAAGGGAATACATGGTCAAGTTGATGTGGGCTCACACTTCCTAAGGGGAAGAAACTAAGAAGACACTCAGAGCAAAGCTAGAAGTGGAAGAAAAAGTACAGTCAGTGCATGGGAGGCGCTGGTTTGCCAGCAACCAAGAGTGAAAGGTTGGCCATGTGTCATCACTAGCATGGGCTGAGGTGCCTCCCACAGCCCGCTCTGAATGTGCATGTTTTTATTCATGAGCTTGAGCTTGCTCCTAGACTCTGGGACTCACTGAGAGATGCATTACTTCTTTTTAAACAGCACTTTAAGATAAAATTGCACAGCGTCTGTCTATTTCACCAATATTACAGTGTGAGAGGAGAGACGTGCTTATGGCTAAAACACCAAAGAGATTTTTTTTTTTTTTAAAGAAGGAAGAATGAGAAAGAAATGGAGAATACTGGGGCTGCCCAGTTAAGGTGCTAATGTTCCCATTAATCTCTTCCAGCTGCCACAGTCCTCTGATGGGATTGGAGACTTTGTCCCATGTGACCAGCATCCTTGGCCGGAAATAGATGCCTGGAGTTGAGCCCACAGCTGTGGGGCAGTCTCTTTCTCCGCAGGAAGGGCTTCCCTTTTCCAGTCTCTGACATCCTGCAGGCAGGGGATAATTATTCCTTTGATCCTGGTGACAAGGGATCTAGAGTTCCTTGGCAGGTATTTGGAGACTCATATGCTCTGAGTGCTGCTGAGGAGAGGAGATGACCTTTCTGTCTGTGTCCTGATGGAACAGGTGGTGGGAAGTAGGTCAAAGGTACAGCAGCCTATGACATCACGATGAGCCAGGCCCTTTGTGTGTACAGAAGCACAGTCATATATGTAAACATACACAATATAAAATATTATCCCGTTGGCTGGTTTTAGTGGTGTAGTTCAGTAACCCCAATCATTTCTACTATCCATCTCAGAACTTCTGATCATTCCAGCTGCAATTATTCCCGTTAAACACTGACTCCCCACTCCAGCCCTGACTTGCTACCTCTCTACTTTCTGTCTGTCTGAGTGACTAGTGTTGTACAGTATTTTTATTTGTTATGATTGATTTGCCTTAGTATATCTTTAGGGTTCATTCATATTATGGCCTTCGAGTGTGTGTGTGTGTGTGTGTGTGTGTGTGTGTGTGTGTGTGTGTGCCTCCACATGAATGTGCACATACACCAGCATAACCATGCATGGACACCACACACACCTACAAACATGTACACACAAAACTTATGATAGTGTTTGTGTATAAGAAAATCCTGTGTTTCTCTTTGATTTTTAGGAGGATTTCATGAAAAGTGTTTGTGAGGTAATTTTAATGGTTATAATTCCTGCTAATTCTTGTCAGTATGCTTGACCTTCTACAACTGAGAATCAGAAATAAAACAGAAGGATTTTTATTGATATACACACACATACAAACACATACATATGTGGGCACTTATATATATATATATGTATACATATGCATATATAGTGGACAACTATTGCCACCAGCTGGGGTCCTGAACTCCTGAGAGTTTGCTTTCAAACACTGCTAACATGCTGATCCATGATGATGTTTGAGCAAGCACAGCTACTCCTTCATCTCTGCAGCCCTTTTTTAGGTGTCAGGGCCTCCTATGTGCAGCAAAAATTTCCCACAGAGATTAAAGTCTTACAAGGGTCTGGTATCTTCAGAAGTTGCCAGTGTGATAACACATACTTCCTCTTCCATCACTCACCCTTTCTGTAGGAACAAAACAAGACAAAAGCCAGGAAACCTTTGCCCTGGCCACTATGCTATCTTTCCAGTCTGTGTCCTGTGCATGATCTCAGAAGGTCTACATAAGGAGTCACTGCTTTCTTTACAGTTCTCACTGATTCTGGGGTTCAATAAATATTATTGGGTGCTTCACAGCAAAAGAAATGATTCGTTGGATGCTAAGCTTTTCAAAAAGTCAGTTTGTTAGAAGGAACTGGATGATGGATGCTGTTGGAGAGCTTTAGATTAGACATTAGAGAAGTGGGGTTGGGGAACATAGCTGAGCTGGTAAAATGCTTGCCACAGAGATCAGCCCCCAAGCCCACTAAAAAACCCAGAAACGGCGGCGTTCATCTGTAATACCAGATCGGGGGAGGTAGAAATAGGAGAAGAGATTTGCTACCCAACAGTCTAGCCAGATCAGTGAACTTCAGGTTCACCAGAGACCTGTCCCCCAAAATCAAGTGAAGGGCAGTTAAAGAAGACACTTGATAACAGACTCTGGCCTCCATATGCATACTCACTCACAACCATGTATGTGCACCCCCCATACACACACAGCGGAGTGGGTAAGAGAGAGAGAACATTTATTCCAATAGGCTTGAAACTGGATAAAGACACTGCTTTCATTAACACACAGCAGTACAGAGAATATTTTCCAAGGAAAAACATGGCTCCATCCCCCTCTGGTCCTGGTGTCAGGACTGAAGCTCTTACTGATGCAGAGTGCCCCAGGAGCCAGCTCCTGGCAGATGTGAGATGCATGTGCATCCCACATGTTGGTTGTTGTCCTGTGCCTTCCAGGAAGCCAGATTAAGTTTGTATTTACTATGTCATCATTTCTTTCTACAATCAGCCTCCAAGTGGCCAGCTGGGCCCATAGTGCACCTAAGGCCTGTGCCATTAATGTGACTTTGGCTGCTGGAGATGCCAGTGGAAAATGGTTATTCAGTCTGTTCAACATCTGGGAAGGAGTATGTCATTGTTGCTCATGGCAGAATATTGATGCTCTGGGCGTCACTGCAGTCTCTACACAGTGCTTCAGCATGGGATACACACAGGCACAGGCTGCTTCCATTCCCACCCCACCAGCATGCTTGCCATTTCTGTATCAGCGCCTCTGTTTTCCATTTTCGTGTGTGTGTGTGTGTGTGTGTGTGTGTGTGTGTGTGTGTGTGCCTGTGTGTGAGGGGGTATTTGTGTACATGTATGCATATGGAGGCCCAAGGTGGATGTCAGAATCATCCCCAATTCTTCTTTCTTATTTATTGAGGCAGGGTTTCTCAATCAAACCCAGAATTCTCCCATATGCTTAGTCTTGATAGTCATGAGCCATTGCCCCAGCCCACATTCACACTTCATTGAATGCCCTCTGATGTCACCATCACTTACAAATTGTGTACAAATTGATGTGAACATCCAGCTGCCCTCTGGGCTTCTGTATGGAAATGAGCTCCATTCTATTTCTTTGGGGGAGAGAGCTAGGTGTTCTTCTAACCCCCAAAGTACCCTGGACAATGCCAAGTGTAATGCATATTTACTGTGACAACATGATTCTCAAGTTCAACAGATTGCCTCAAATATGATACCATTATTGTTATCAATGGCTCAGTTCAGGGACTAGTCTTTCTACTGGGATTATCTCTCAGCTACCGAGTTTCCCTTGGTTGTGTATGACCTCTGTCAGCTACTCCCTCTGTATCACAGTTATCTTTTCTTATATATTATTATTATTATTATTATTATTATTATTATTTTTAAGTTAGTATGCAGCATGGCCAGGTTATACAATCTTTTCCTCCCAACACATGGTAGGCAGCAGCAGACAGATTTCTGTGAGTTCCAGGCCAGCCAGGCTATGTAAAAGATTGTCTTAAATAGTTCTTGAGGATACAGGAATTTTAACAACTCTTTCAGGTTTACCTTGGCCCTGCTTACATTTTTTTCTTTTACCAAATAACAATAGTTTCTCCTCTTCCTCCTCCACCCTTCCCCTTCTTCTTACAGAGCCACATTATATAGCCCAGGCTGGCCTTGAACTCCTGATCCTTACACCTCAGTCTCCTGACTGCTGGTATTATAGGCATGTGCTACAATTGGCTCTGTAATCACTGGATTTAAAAACTAACAAACAAAAAATGAGGTTCTAATCGTGCCAGTTCACATATATATTCCTACTAATTGAGAAACTGAGGCAGGAGGATCATGAGTTCAAGGCCAGCCTCAGATACATAAGACATGATTCTCATAAAACAAAATAAAAAAAAATTTATCTATCTCGAAAAAAATACAGGGATCTACTCTCAGATTTCAAACTCCTCTAACAAATCTACCATGATGTAAGTTGCTTTATGTAGATAATCTGATTTTGTGGGTGTTAAAAATTATTGTAAACTCAAATTATTTTTGATACTGATGTTTGTGTATCAAGAGCAAATATTGAATTGGGCTAGGCCAGTGTTTAGCAAGAAATCAATTCACAGTGATGGCACATTACAGAATCATCTTGGTTGACACAACCACCAAATACAAAAGCCAGGAGACATGCAACTGCACACACAGACACACAGACACAGACACATACAGACACACAGACACACACTCCACTCAAGGCTTCTCTCTCCCAAAAAAACTACATGATACTGGCATAAATAAAGCAGAAATGTAGCAAAAAGGAACAAAATAGCAGTCTAAACATCTACTGCCGACTACTTCTTGGCAAGAATGTACCCTGAGGAAACAATCGTTTACTCAGAAAGAGATACAAGAATGCTGTATTTCCACATGTAACAGAATGAAATCTGGCCCCAAATTAATAGAAGGTCAGAGTGTAAGATATGAAGCCATAAAAATCTTAGGAAGAAAACATTTTTTTTGTTTTATTTTTGGCAAATTTCTTTGACATTGTCCTTGGCTTTTGTATATCACACTCAAAACTCAGTCCATGAAAGGAAGAATAAGTAATCTGGAATTGTGAGTTAAAACAAGCCCTGTCTTCCCTAAGTGGCTTTTCCCGTTTGGGAATGAAACTAGACCAGTGCTCAACCCTACTAATCATTGGGGGCAGCAAGTCAAAGGCACTGGGAGATATCACATCACACCCTTTAAGACTGCTGTTTTCAAAATATCAATATATAGTAAATGCTGACAAGGGTGTCCACAAAGAGGAAACCTTGTATGCTGTCTGAGGGCTGTAGATTGATGCTGTCACTATGGAGATAAGAGCGGAGGCTCCTGAGCAACAGCGTGGTGGTAAGACACAGCACTCCCTGTTCCGGGCTATACCCATAGGCAGTGCAATCATGACCTTGTATCGACGTGTGTGCTTCCATTTTCTTTGCATCATTATTCACACTAGCCAACGTATGGGAGCGATCTGTTGTGTCTGCTGGTGGAAGAATAGATGTACCAGGGAATATCTTTCAGCTTGAGAAAGAGATCTTGCCATTTGCTCCAACATGGATGAACCAGGAGAACATGGAGCTAAATGAAATAAACCAGAATTCTAAACAGTGCACAATCTCAAATGTAAAAATTCATGAAAAAGTTCAAATATAGAGAACTAGTGTAGCAGGCTTTTTTTTGAGGGGGGGGCACTAACCAGCTATCAAATCATGACATGGAGACTTATTATTAGTTATGAATGCTCAGCTTTAGATTATGCTTATTCCACTAGCTCTTATAAATTAACTTGTTTCTCTTCATCCATGTTTTGTCTCGGGCCTTTTTACCTTTCTTTCCTTCTATGTATCTTACTCTCACTGCTTCCCATGTGTGGCTGCTGGCAGCTCCTGGTGTCTGGCCCCTGGTGTGTCCCTCTCTTTCTGCCTCGTTCTCTCTCCCTTCTCTCTCAAACCTAGGCTTTTCTCCTACTCATTCTCTCTGCCCACCAGCCCTGCCTAGTCCTCTCCTGCCTAGCTGTTGGCCATTTAGCTTTTTATCAGACCAATCAGGTGTTTTAGGCAGGCAAGGTGAAGCAACAACTCATCTTCACATATTAAACAAATGCACATAAACAAATGTATTGCATCTTTGCCTAGTTAAAGTAATATTCCACAATGTAAGCAAATGTAACACATCTTTACACAGTGAAAGTAAGTAATACTTCACAACAATCACAAGCATAACAGCAGTCACTGGGGCAGGTGGGAGGAGCAGGTCAGCAGAGACAAAGTTGCTATGCAGGATGGACAATGACAGAGCTCTCTCTCTCTCTCTCTCTCTCTCTCTCTCTCTGTCTTACACACGCACTGCTGTGACTACTGTGCTTGACAAAGTTGGACTGTTGTTGAGATTCCTATAAAATAAGTCTTTTTAAAAAAATACTTTTATTATTAAAAAAAAGTCAGTAACCTCTGAAATGGTGGATGTGTTAATTTTTTCCACTGTCCTAACCATTTATTATCTATTTGTATATCATAGCACCAAGCTGTATAACTTAAATATATACAATACCATTTATGCATTTCAATTGTATTATTTAGTTGTGTGTGTGTGTGCATTTGGGGTGTGGGGTACACAAATAGACATATGGAGGCCAAAGGTCAATCTTAGCTGTTATTACCCATGAACAAGCCATAGATTTTTGCTTGGTTGGCTGGTGTTTTGTTTTGTATTTTTTCAGATAAGTTTTCTCACTGGCCTGGAATGAACTCATTAAGCAGCGGTAGCTGGCTGGCCAGTAAGCCCCAGAGATCCTTCTGTTTCCTCAGCACTGGAATTATAAGGTTACACGTCACCCAACCTTTTTCAGACTCAGTTCTTCATGCTTACAAGGCAAGCCCATCAAGTTATCTCCAGTCCTAAAATTTAAACAGATTTTAAGGTTTGTTTTCAGTATGAAACAAAATTTGCATGTGACAGAGACAGGCTAGCAATTAGAATTCCACTGACTGAAAGGTTTAGTGATCAAGCCACTACTGGATCTCGGTGTTGTAGTTTACCAGGGGCATAGATAGATTTCTCTAGAACTGCAGAGGACCGTGGTGACAATTGGCTGTATCACTCTGGTTTCCTATAGCTCTCTAGAGCCCTGTGTACTAATGATCTCTTGAGGTCATTAATAGCTCTAAAATCTATAACTCTGTGAACTACTCCTATTTATTATGACTCACGAAAGTCACTAGCCACATAGTCTATTTGGCATATAAAGTATCTGAGAAATTAATGCAGAAAGACAGTCATTCTGAAACCAGAGGTGGGCTGCCTGCTGCTCAGTGCCTTGCCTTCCTTTGTCAGCCAGCGGCACAGTCTACATAGGTAGACTGATTATTTCTCACCCAAATTGATATTTTGGGGGGCCTAGAAAGAAAACAGTAGACATAAACCATGATCAGTGAATATTTTAGACATATAAGGAAAATAAGGTAGTAATTTTTAAAAATTTTATTACTTTTTTAGATGAAGATATCAATAGCTCTTAAATGTGAATTTTATAGATTTATGGGATACATTGAATTTACTAGCACCTGTACTGTTTGACACTCATGAAACGCCTCCTGTGTGGGTGGAGGGCTACCCACATAGTCAAAGGAAGCATGCATGCGGTGAAGTTGCCCCTCCCCCAGCCTCTGTGTGACAAGCAGAATAGCCATGATTGTTGTCGCTTTGAGACAGGGTTTCTCTGTGTAGTCTTGGCTGTTCTTTAACTGGCTCTGTGTAGATTAGGCTGGCCTCAAACTCACAGAGATCCACCTGCCCCTGCCTCCCAAGTGCTGAGATGTGTGTGCCACCACAGCCCAGCTAATAGCCGAACATTTACAATCTGAATCTGAGGACCCCTTCCTAATTAATGGTCATCAATCTCCAATACCACCTCAAACCATCAACTAATAGTTTAAAGGGAGCAGAACAGAACTCTTGCAAAAGCAAATGTCTGGTGTCTCCCAAGGGTGCCCCTTGCTTTACCAGTCATTATTCTTTATTTCTAATTCCAGGGCCAAGTGTTAGCTGGTGTCCAATTTACTTTGAAGAATGAGGCTTCTCAAAGGTTGCTTTTTTACCCTACTGTGTGCACATAATGATTGAAATCAAACCCAAATACCAAGATTGCCCTTATCACCAAACCTGTAATTGAGACTCATTCAACAACCTCCCCGCTTTTGGTCTTGGCCATGAATATCTATACCTGCTGCTAGCTGATTGAAGCTGAAGGCCTCTGTTGCTTCATCTGCAAAGTGAAGAAGATAATGCCTACTTCTTAGAGACTGTCGATGAAGAGTAAGTGTGGTACTCCATAGGAAGCTTCTAGCTCACTGCCTGTCTTATGAGCCAAAACAACAGATCCAATAAGCTTCACCCACAGTGCAGCTGCAGAAAGCTGTCTTGCTTGCTCATGCCTTGGGCTTTACCTGCTCTGGTCCTTTACACACATGGGATTTCAGAGCATAAGGCTGGAATATGTTCTCAGTGAGTAGAGCATTTATCTTGCTTATTTTCCCATTCCTAGTAGCTATTTTATAAAAAATATATTTTTATTTATCCTTTGATAATTTTGTACATGCATGCAAGCACATTTCATTCACATTCACTCCACTCTCCCATCTAACTCCTCCTGGTCCCTCTCCCACATCCTCTTTCCCTCTTCCAACATCATGTTCTTTTTTGTTTCTTTAAAAATAACACAATGAATCCAGTTAGTGTTACTCCTTCTGGGGCACCCACTAGGGCATGGTCAAACAACAAGAAACACACCCCTGAAGAAAACTGGCAATGGCTCCTCAGCTAAGGGTACAGGCTTACAACCCCCTCCCCTTCATTCATGATGGAATATCGTCTGGCTGATATTGTACTGGTCTTGTGCAGTGACCACATTTGCTGTGAGTTCATGAATGAAACAATACTGTCATATCCTGGAGACACTGTTTTGTAGCCTGAAGTCTCTGGCCCAGCCTAGCCCCAAGGTCTGGACCCATAGTCCCACAGCCACTGAGTGCCAAATAATTACCCAAAAGTTTATGTTAATTACATGCTATTTGGTCTAAGGTTCAGGATTATTACTTGCTAACCCCTACTCTTTTTTTTTAATGTTTCCCAACAATATTGATTTATTTGGTCCTAAATATTTAAAAAGCATTTTGTAAATAGCTTTCCCATGCTGCATATGTGGGGGCAAACACAAGGTGTTAACTTGACCCAGTTGCATTTCATGTGGGACTGACACCCTGTCTGTGGATCTCACACCAGCTTCTAGCTTTGTTTCCATCCTCTAACTGTGCTCATAGTTTTTCCTATGTCACATTGACAGCATGAACAAAGATTAGAACCACAATTGGCTCCCAGTCAACCATTTGAGATGCCAACTTGCCTTCAATATGTTGTAGCACTTGGGCTAGGTTTTGAGTGGCAGGGTTCTCAATGGGGTCGCCTAAATTCTTTTTTTTTATTATTATGAATAAAGTCACATATTCTATCCATGTATATCCTTATTCAAGATACCTTCCCCCTCCCATCCCCTCCAATCACTCTCTCTTTTCCCCATCTCCTCCCCAGCATGGGCAGGAGGTCCCAAGGACCCAATATTGCTCAGTTCAGCATTCACTCCTGGCTGATCCAGTTTCCTCACCCCAACATCAAGACTGAGTCAGGTGTTCCTCTGGAGGGAGTGTAACCCCTACTCTTAAACTAACCCATGATTCTATTTATGTTTAGCCATGTGGCTTGGTACCTTTGCTCACTGCAGCATTCCTGTCTTGCTTTCTCTGTATCTCCTGGTATCTATTCTAAGTCTGGCTGGCATCTCTGCTCTACTCTCCCACTTCCCAAAATTCTCCTAGTCTGCTATCTCTGTCTATACTTCCTACTGGCCAATCAACATTTTATTAAACCAAAATGAGCAACAAATCTTTACAGTGTACAAGAGCATTATCCCACAACACTGTTCCACTCTACTCCTCTTCAGATTCTAAAATTCAGACACTCTGTTTTCCTTACACATTGTGGATTCTTTCTTTCTTTCTTTTTTATAGTTTGTCATTGATAATTGCCCATAGATTGGTTGAACAGATTGATTGTTATTGTTAGTTTCATCACTGGCATCTATGTATAGTTTCTCAATCCTGGTTATCCTTGACATTTACTATTTACTTTATCAGTGTGGGTCTCAATAGAAAATGGCTGTCACCAAGAATGCTGGTAATGATGTCAGGGCTATGACCACTCTTAAACCTCCAGAGAAGAGGAGAGGAGGCATAAATAGGAACCTGGACGAAAAAAAAAAATCTTTCCTAGAGAAGATTGCCTTGACACAAGCCTTGATCTTCAGAACCCCATAGGTGAGCATGGGGAAATGAGAACCCGGCCTTGCTCTTCTCCCTTTCAGAGCTAGTGGTTCTCATTGGTTAACCTCAGGAGGAATCCAGAGGCCAAGGAAATCCAGTGATGTAGGCTATTATCAGACACAAGGAGAAAGATATAGAGGATATGTCTTCTGAGATGGAAGGACTTACATGTGAAAAATATTAACTAAGACTATGTTCCCTAAGCACTTTCTACCTGGGAAAATACCCCATCTCCACATCCCGGACATGTACCACCACCATGAGAAGACTTCCTTGTACTAACTCTCAGGGCCTTCAGTTGAAGAGGTGTCCCTCAATATCCCTGAGTGCCTTGCTCTTAACTCTTAACTCTGCACTCAATCTTCTCACGTTGTAATAATATTTTCCTTCTGAAGAAGCTCCTGGAAGACAAGGACCATGTACTGGTCACTCCCATACTAGCCCAGGCATGTGTAGTGTTGGTGTAGCATTATTGTTTGTTGAATGAACAATATGTTTCAGGAAATAAAAAGAAAGTTGACATTAGACTATAATAAAATCCTTTCTAGAATAAAGTTCAGAATTGGTTCAAGGGCATTGATGAGTTTGAACATCTGGACCATATTAGCAGTGGCTGTGGGAAGCATCAAACCAGCAGGAAGGTGTGGGTGCAGAGGATGATCAGACGAGGAGGGGACGTCTTCAGGAGGACACTCCATCTGTAGATTCATTGTGAAGAAACCTTGGACACTTGCGCAAATTCTCTATCAACGACCTTTCCCTTTGTGGAAGCTCAGATAAAAGAGTAACTAAAAAGCTGAGTCCTGTTAGGAAGAGCAGAGGCATGGCAGAATGAGCTGAACTATCCCGTCTGCTTTCCAGGCTTATTGCTGTGTGTGTGTGTGTGTGTGTGTGTGTGTGTGTGTGTGTGTGTGTGTGAGAGAGAGAGAGAGAGAGAGAGAGAGAGAGAGAGAGAGAGAAAGAGAGAACAAGAGAGAACAGGAGAGAGAGCCTGCCTCACTCTTCATGGTCTGGAAATGGCTTTGTCAGGCTCTACCCAAGAATAAGAACTGGGCCCAGGAGCCGTCACAGATGGAAAGGGTGGAAACAGAAGTCAGGGACTCGGGCTCAGTTTTCACCCAGGTCCTCTCATGGCAGCAACACCTGTTTGGTGCTGAGCTCCCAGACCGAACCTCCAGGCTCTTGGTGTTGTCTGAGGCTAGTCCATAAGCAATACAGATTTACTGAACGATCACTGTGTGTGAAGCAATGGAAATTCTATTTGTTGTGTTGATTTTGTTTTTGCCCAGGAGTGGCTGAGTTCTCCTGGAACCATTGGATAGATACTAACTTTTATGATCTTTCTAAATATGAGGGAGGTGAAGCTGCTATTTGAGAGACCGTGATGTGTTTCATGCTTCTTCCATGTATTGATCTGGAGCCAACCCATGAAGTTTCAGAGCCATGGTTACCCTTGTTTTTGTGACAGAGAAATGAAGCCTAAGAAAGGACAAGTTTACACGGGTCCACCCAGTCATTTTGGAGGAGAATGCGGGCCTCTGTCTCTCATCTTCTACTGTCTGAGATTGCCTTTCTGTAATGAGGTTACCAAGCCTCTATTCTCAGCACTTAGGAGGCTGAGGCAGGAGGATTGGGAGCTGCAGGCCAGCCTGGGTTAAGATTCTATTTCAAAAGTTCAATAAAATATGCTTCTAAAAAATGTTAATAAAGGCTAGTGGGAAGTACATTATTTTATTGATGCTAAACTCAGACAGAGCTATGTGCTGACCCAGGGAAACCCTTAAATTTTTGAAGCTTTGCTGGGTATTTTGAGTACAAAGCTTCTCTCAATTCCTGAAATTATTGAGTTACATGACAAAGCTGTCATGCAATTAAAAGAGCTGTCACTGTTAAAGATAGCATTGTTGGAGCTAGAAAGATGGCTCCGAAGTCAAGAGCACGTGTTGGTTTTTCAGAGGACTTGGTTGCATTCCCAGCACTCACATGGTCCCTCATGACTATCTATAATTCTGATCCCAGAGGGTCTGATACCCTCTTCTAATCTCTGCAGGTACTAGGCACACACATGTAGGTCCAAACACACATAAAATAAAGTTAACTCTTTTGTATGATATATTATATATTTAATAAAGCCAATCTGAAATATCAGAGAACAGATCCACCCACAGTCAATTCAGGAGGGTCAGAGAGTGGTAACTCACACCTTTAATCTCAGCATGGGGAGAAAAGACCTGAGTGGTGACCGAAGCCTTTAATCCCATAGCTCCAGAGACAGAGATCTTTCTGTGTTTCTCTGAGTTCAAGGCCTAACTACCAAATAGTAGTAGCTCATGACTTTAATCTTAACTCTAGAATATAGTGCAGAGTTGAACCTGGGAGTGAAACAACTGGGCAAAGAAAAGAAGGTATTTAAGGCAGGCGTAGGAAGTCAGAGTTTATTCTGTAGAAGTGACTAGGAGCCAGGTTGAGGAAGCTGGAAGATAGCTTGGCTGGGTGAGATGTGACTGTGGTCTGTTTCCTTCTGATATTCCAGATCTTCCCCCAATATCTGGCGCTGAGCTTTCATCTAATAACAAATAGAATTTTTGCTACAGTCTTTTACTTAAAAAAGGTTTTAAATTAAAATTAAAAATTTTATTGCTTATAAATTGGTTTTAGGTATATGCTCAGCAAGGGCCCTGGGTGTTGAGATGCCCTGCAAACAATAGTCTCTGGCTCCTTGCCCAGTCACTCTAATTCTTTAGTTGGCACTGGAGTCTCTTAATTAAGCATTTCTTCCCCAGATGAATTCACATCATACTTTAAATTTATGTAAACAATTTGTAAATCATGCTTATCATTAACTAAAAGTTCAGGACAGTTTTTGGGATGCCAAACTTCTGTTCTAACTATAGTGTCATCTACAGCGAGAGTTGGAATAATTTAGGTTTTAAAACAAAAATCACCCCCAAGTTTCTATATGTTTTGGAAGAATTTTCAGGAAACCTAAGGGATTGTTGGGTGTCACTGCTTACAGCTGTGACTCCTGCTCACAGAGATAATTCCAGATTCCGAAAATGACAGGGTTTAGAGTGTGTGTGGAATGGGAGACTGGGCAGGGTGTGGAATGAAGAACTCTGTGATTATCTTCAGGAACCTTAGGAAAGCTTCGAGGGAATGGCTCCCTGGAGGAGTTTGAGGCAGCTGGCCACGCCCCCTCATTCCTTTACTTTCTGAAGTCTCTGTGTTAACTGTGAGGGAGCAGCAAGAGCCAATAGCAATATGTCAGTCTCTTCACTGTGTGTCAAATGCCCAAGAGAAGTGAGTTTAAAAAAACAACAAACAAACAAACAAACAAACAAACCCTGAGGATTTGCTTCGGCTCCTGGTGTACTAACTCTGTTGCTGTTAGGCCCCAGAAAGACCAAACTTTCTGGTGGCAGGGAATATGTGATGGAAGAGCTCACTCAGGGTGGCCAGGAGGAGCAGCACCGGCAGGACACACCCTCAGTGGTCTATGCTCTCTCATCTAAGTTTACACACTTCCCAATAATGCCACCAAATTATGAACCCATCAGTGGATTGACACCCACATAATTTCATCACCTCTTAATGACAATCTCTCCCTGACAGGAACCAAGTCTCAATACATAATCCTTTCAGGGGGTACTTCATACCTAAACCACAATAGAAACTATCTCATCTTACTCCTAAATTTTTATTTCATTCATTTGTGTGTGCAGCCTTGAGTACAGACATGCAGCCCCACACTTGTGAAGATCACTGACTAGTTTGTGAGTATCACTTTTTTCCTTCTAGCTTGTATATCCTGGTGAGATTCACTTCAGTTATCAAGCCTGGTGGTGAGCTCTTTTAGCTGTTGAGACATCTCACTGGCTGACTGTGGAGCTTCCTCAATGGATCGTGCAGAGGGCTTGGGCTGGCCTTTCTCTGGGGTTCTGTCACTGTGGGGTTCACATCTCTCATGCACAAACTGGGGGAATCACCACTCTATTTTCATATACAGTTATTAAAGGAATCAGATAAAATATTGATTGTATAAATTGTATACATGGAGAAGTATCAGACAAATATGTGTTAATAGCAATTTCTTGAGTCAGTATGGAGATAGAATAAAAATGTGCCTCAGTTTTTCATTCTCTCATTCAAAATATATTTATGAAATATTTGACATAATTCTTTGAATATTTTTGTTTCTCAAAATCTATATGTTAAAATGATAATCCACAGGGTGAATGTATTTAAAGAAGGCTAGAATTTAGAAGATGGTTAAATTAGAAGGTGGGGCACTCATAAATGGGATTAGTGTCTTCATGAAAGTGGCCCAAAGGAACTCATTCATCAACTCTCTCATGTGAAAATGGAGCTGAACAGATGCCATCTACCAACTAGAAAGTGGGTCTTTGCCAGACAAAGGGTCCACCATTGTCTTCATCTTGAAAGGCCCAGGATCTTGATCTTTGAGGATACATTTCTGTTGCTTAAGATCTACCCAAACCATAGCAACTTGTATAGAAAAAGCCATGCATCACCTCTCACACTGTGTGCTGTCCTTCAGGAAAAGTATCTCTGTGTCCAACTCCAGACTCTAGTCAGTGTGCACACATTGTTTCCTGGCTCTTCACTTTTAGGCAAGAAGATGTCTGGGAGGGAGAAGTTTTTCTTTCTTTTTTTTTTTTTTTTGAAACAAGATTCATTCACCTGTTTTATTTATTCAAGTGTTTATAGATGGGCAATAGATAGATTATAGGCTATAATAAGTAGCTGAAAAGCTATGATTTTCTCTTGTCACTCACTCAGAATCCAGAGTGCAAGGCACATAGAGAAGCTACAGATTCATTCATACAGGTGACTAGTCAATAACACAAGGCTTTCTTCCTCCGTTCCCAAGCATTTTGACAAAAATTTAGTTTAATTCAAATATGTTTTACCATCATTATTCAACTTTGAACTTTGGACTAAGGGCCAAAGGATGTATTAAATTTTCCTATGCAGTTGGGCATAAATATCCTACCATGTGATAGAGTCTGCTTATCTCTGTCACGTTCTTTGCCTGAGGCTCTGTAAACCTCCAAATACACAGTTATCTCTCTTTGAAGAAGTCTTCAAAGATGAGTAGCAATACGTCATTTTATTGCAGAGCTATCTCTTTCACAGTCCATCGCTTCATATCTCCTTGTTTTTACTAAGCATAGCCTTTCAGTAGAGCGCACGTGCAGCTATGCACATCCCGTGTCACCTGGCTAGGAGTCAGAGGTCAAAAATGGAGGTTAAAGGTCAACCACTGGAAACTCTTTCCTTATTGACCCTAGGCTGTGCTCACTCACTGCAATCAATGTATATTCATAGAGAAACTTAAAAATACAGGGTACCACAGTAAACAGGGCATAATTATAGATTCCCTCCATCATATCATCCTATGATGTTCTGCCTTCCACAGACTTAGAAATCATGGAGCCAGTGACCATCAACAGAAAGCTCTGAAACTGTGACCTAAACCAATCATTTCTCTCTTAGGCTGTTCCTAGGTACTCCATATTGTGACAACAAGCTAACACACTGCATGTGGATGGAGAGGAGCAGGTGCAGATGGGGCAGACTGCTCTTGGGGCAAATGCTGTGGATGGGAAAGAGGCAGGATTGTTCTGATCCAGTGATGGACAGACAACTTAAGAGAATTCATTATGATCACAGTTTCAGAGGAGTCAGCCTTGAACCCATGATCTTGGGGGAAAGTATCATGACAGTGGGAACATGTTGTGGAGGATAGGAAGCATTGGGAAAGACAAAAGAACTGGGGCCAGGGGAAACTTTCATAGTCACACCCCAAAGAGCCTCAAAGACAGGAGAAAGGTAGGCCCTTCCCCCTGTCTCTTCTACAACCTCCCAACATAGCGAGACAGGGTGAGAAGACCAGTACTCAGAACACCAGGTTATGGAGGGCATTTCACATTCACTGACTTAACCCTGCTTCAGATATGACTGGACTGAGGGTTCAGTTGGTGCCAGTAAGTGTCATTTCTCTCTTGTCTCAGTTTCAGCTACATAGTTTCTTGGTGGGGGGAAACTCAGCTTTCTTCAAGAATGTGGTCCCTGGTAAACTGTTCATGGTCCAGTTGATAGTCCAATGCCCATGCACATATGGGCAGTGCTAATTGGGGTCAGTCCATTATTATAAAAGAACATGAAGTTGGGAAGGTGAGCCTTGTGGTAGGGTATCTAGAAGGAACTGGAGGGTAGCTAGGAGGTGGATATAATCAAAGAACATTGCATACACATATGAAATTCTTAAAGAATAAATATTTTATTTATTTAAAGAAGGTAGCTACAAATAACAGCTCCAATTTGGACAGTGGCCTTAGTGTTTAGGACCGGTGGCCAGTGGGTAAGTATGACACGTTTTTATGCTATGATATCGCATACACCCACGAAGCTGATGGTTGGCAATGGGTGGGGGGCGGCTCATGCCCCATGCGGTGCAGTAGAAGGCAGCCCAGTGAGAGACATTGAGACTGGGCCCACTTGGAGGGACTTTATTATTATAGAGAGAGGGAGAAGAGATAGATGGATGGAGAGAGAAAGAGAGGGGGAGGGGGCCAGGGGTTGAGGAGCCTGCCCTCTGGCAGGATGGGAAGAAGAAGGATGTAAGGAGGGGTCAGAGGTGAGACCCCTTCTTAAATGGAGCTCAATGTCAGAACTCAGGGCGGGGCCAGGCTAATTACCTTTGTCCAGGGGCTAAGACAGAATCCCAACACACATTCCAGAAAAATTTTGGCTTTTTTAACTTAAAAAACAATTTGTTTATTTGTCTATGTGTGATTTGTGTGCATTTATTATGTGTTCATATATGTAGTCATATATGTACCACAGGGTATGTGTGGAGGTTGACAGACAAGCTGAGGTCTTGGTCCTTATTCTGCACATTGAGGCAGTGTCTTTTATTGTTCACCCCAATATTCATCAGGCTAGCTGGCTGGCACCGGCCCCCCCCCCCCGTCATCTCACTGGGGTCACACACACACACACACACACACACACACACACACACACACACAGTACTTCACTTTGCACATGGGCTCTGGGTACTCCAACTCAGACCCTCACTTTTGCACAGTAGACACTTTGCCATTGGAGCTAACTCTTCTGCCCTTGTTAGTTCTCTACCTGACTGGATCTCGTGACTTCTCTACCAATGATAGCAGAGTACAATAGACTGATGAACATTGGCCTGAGTCAAACAGCTTCTTCAGAGAAGGACAGGCTGTCTTAAGGAGGAAGTCCGGACACATGATGCGCTCCAGGCAGCAAGATCAGCAGATGTTCCTCGATTGTGTTGTTGTCATGGGATCATTGCTGGGAAAATCAGCTAAGAACATATTCAGCAACTCACACACTCAAGAGAAGAGACACATGAATTTACATCCTGCTTTCTCTAAATAGAACATGGTTTATACTATCAAAGACAGATGCTTATTTAGTCTGCACTGAGTACTCTTCAGCCTAAAGGATTGTAGACGCTGGTCCCCTGCTGATTCTTGTGGGTTTAGCTACTTTCATTAAAGAGAAAGCTGAAGCGGCATTTAAGGTGGAATAAAGAGCACGTTTGGAAAGAAATGTGTTTGTTCCATTTTCCTGAAAGTCAGAGAGATAAAAAGTGAGCAATCTAGCCAGGTGGTGGTGGGTAGCCCATACCTTTAATTCCATCACTTAGGAGGCAGAGGCAAGTAGATCTCTGAGTTCAAACCCAGTCTGGTCTACAGATTGAGTTCCAGGACAGTTAAAGGTACACAGAGAAACCCTGTCTTGAAAACCAAAACAGAAAAAAAAATGTAAGTAGTCTCATTGGCACTAAGGGAGAATTGTTTCGTTTATAAAACGACTTTGTCTGGATAACTTTGGCATCTTGAGAGATTTTTTTTTTTTCCTCTGTGGCTGTTACAATGAATAACTCTCTGTTTTAATTATGTTAAATTCTGTTGGGCTTTGAGAAACAAGAATTCATATGCTGTGTTGAGTTGCTGTGCACCAGTGGGATTATTTTGTATGATTTTCATATCATTGCTGTATTGTTAACTCACACCCATTATAGAAAGGGAAAAGCAAGTTGTTTCATTCAAATGTCATGTAACACATAAATCTGTGATAATTGGATAGGGGTCTTGTATACTCAAATTACCCATTCAGTCTATGGGCTTTTAAAGTAGAGTGAATTGGAGGATCTGGTCTTCAGAGAGGAAACTTTGGAGATGGTGTTGGAACCCTGGAGAAACACTTGTCCATGACCCAAGTGATGTCAATGCTATTTTGAGGCAATACTGATGATAACCGCATGACACTAGTTTTTAATGAATTAGAAAGCACATTTGTCTTACTAACTGTGCTTGACAGTCTGCTGGGGTGCTGATCCAAGTGAAATATAACTCAGAACATGTTTTGGGAATGATATATAAATATATATGTATGTATATATATGTATGTATGTATATATGTATATAAAATGGGTGGAAAGAAATAGTTTTTGATTCTATGGTTCTGCTATAGTTGCAGACCTGATTATCATATATAGAGCTTCACATTCACATACATCATCTATTGGGCTCAATTCTCAGCAAGAGCAATGAATGGGTGGGAAGAATGCCAAACAAGGAAATATGCTGAGGAGCAGCTCACTCCCCATGAGGGATGCAGACAAAAATATGACTCATCACAAGCTCATCTTGCCATCAAAGCTAGATGTAATAGGCTTTTTCTTTTGTGCCACCAACCAGCTCCTCAGTCATGACATGGAGACTTATTATTAATTACAAACGTTCAGCCTTAGCTTGGGCTCGTTTCTTCCCAGCTCTTATAACTTAACCTGTTTCTCTTCATGTACATCTTTGCCTCAGAGCTTTTTACCTTTCTTTCTTTCCTTTTTTCTTTCTTCCTTCCTTCCTTCTTTCCTGTATATCATACTTTCACTGTTTCTACTGTCTGTCTGTCTGTCTGTCTGACTGGCTCCTGATCCTGAATGTGTTCTTCTCTTTCCCCATCGTTTTCTCCTTCTTCTCTCTGGAGCCTAGATTTCTCCTTCCACTTATTCTCTCTGCCCGCCAGCCCCACCTACCCCGCTTCTGCCTAGCTATTGGCCATTCAGTTTTTTATTAGCCCAATCAGGTGCCTTAGGCAGGCAAGGCGAAACAAATGCAACACATCTTTACATAATTAAACAAATGCAGCATAAACAAATGTAACACATCTCTGGTTAGATAAAATAATACTCCACAATAGAGGAACACTGTAGATGCTTTTAATTCATCTCCCTTACCTGTAGCAGGTTCTAGTGTTAATGATGTAATAGGAGTAGCTGTTGTCATTTTAAAAAATCATTTCTTGGGGCCAGGAAGATGGCTCAGTGGAGAAAACATGAATGCCAGAACGCAGATCCCCAGTAAACATATAAAAAGAGATGAATCCAACAATGTATTCCATGTATCTCAGCACTGGGAAGGCAGAGCAGAAAGATTTCTGGGACTTGTGGGTTGGTTAGTCCTTCTGAGATCATGAGCTCCAGGTCCAGTGAGAAACTTTGCCTCAGAAAATGAAGTAGAGAGTGATAAAAGAAGACATCTGATGTCAGCCTCTGGCCTCCATATGCGTGCACACACATGTCCATCCTCCACACACAAAGACACATACCACACCATATATGCATATAATGTTTTATAAATCAGGGATCATGATACTTCTGCAGTGAAATAACCATCTCACTTCAATGTGGCTGCTATATAATTTTTTAAATGTGAAGAAAGAAACTCATATACTACTGTGGGAATGCAAGCTAGTTCAGCTGTTATGGATGCTCCCCAGAAGAAGAAACAAAACCAGAACTATCCCAATCACTTTTCAGCTGCTAGTTACATAGCCCAAAGAAGTGAAATTAGGATAGGATATAGACATGCCTGTATAGCTGGGTTCATGTGGCACTGTTCTCAGCAGCTAGAGAACCAGACTGGAGGCCTATCAGTGAGTGATAAGGAACATGTGGTATTTATAAACAATAAAATGCCATCATCCCTACATATAATGACCTGCCATCTGCTACAAGATAGCTAAATAGAAAATGGGTATATGAGACATATTCCTTCTCATATCTGGAAGCTAAAATGTTGACTTCAGGAAGAACATTGAATATTAGAAGTATGGAATGGTGAGGAAGTGTGGATAAAGAGAGATTGTATTTGATTAGAACAAATTGATCAACACTGATACACACTAATAAAAATAAAGCATAATCAGAAAATAACATTATATCAGTATTCATGGAGCAATGTGTACACCCACTTCCCAGATGAAAGATAATTGTTAGAATTTGCAAAAGTATGTAGGATCAGCTCCAAGTGTTAGGAAGGACAGAGACTAATTTTCTTTGTCTCACCGTATTACTAGAATTATTACCCACAGAGAAAAACCATGATTCCTTTATTTAGGTAGTTGGGCCATTAAATGTGCTAGTCACAGGGACCCATGACTTGTACCACTCTAAGGATGTTATCCAAAGACACGCTGGTATGAATGGCACCCAGAGATGTGTAACCTAGCATGCTCAAATTTATTCATCTTAACATCTGTTGTTCATTTGAAGCTTCAGTTCCTGGAAATGGAGACATGGCTCAATTGTTCCAGTGCTTGCTACAGTCCTGAAGGGCTAAGTTTGAGCCACAGAGCCTACATAAACAGCCAGTGTGTTGGCTTCTGCTTGTCATGTGAGGGAGAGTTGGGGACATGCAGATCCCTAGGGTTTGTTGGCCAGCAGCCTAGCCCAATCAGCAAGCTCCAGGTCAATGAGAGATTCTTTTTCAAAGAACAAGGTTTAGCTTTCAAAGAATAAATCCAAGGTTGACCTCTGACCTCCATGCACACTTACCCACATGAGTACATGTACATCTGCACCCACACACATAAACACGCATAAGTACACAGAGAAACACAGACACACAGGAACACACATATCTCAAACATCAGTTCTCCCTGTCCCATTTTGGTTTTTTTAAGATAGAGTTTCCCTATGGAGTCCTGGCTGCCCTGGAGCTCACTATGTAGACCAGGTTGGCTTTGAACTCAGAGATTACCCCTGCATCTTCTTGCTCAGTGCTGGAATTAAAGGCATGTGCTACCACCATGCCCAGCCAGAACCTTCATTATTTGGGACTTGGTTTAAATGTCTCTGCTCATATAAATTCAGATTTACAAAAATATGTGACTGTAAATTAATGCTTATTTTCACATTCTTTCTTGCTTGTTTCTGGGGCTGGAATTTAGGAAGAAGAATCCCAACAAGAGCGTGAATGTCCTGAGCAGGAACAGAAGATGCTGTCAGGTAGAGAAGACTGTCAGTGTGGCTTTTCTTTTTCTGGTGTTATTATAGCTGTGCTTAGCTCTGCGTAAGATTTGCAGAGAAGTGTTCCTGGTGACGCTTGCCAGGCAGCACACCTGAACAACCTTCTGTGCTGCAAAAATGGTTTGTTCCATCCCTTGTCTTCTTTCATGCACTGATGACCATTATGGATGAGGCAACACTTGCAAAGGAGACGGTGGTGCTGATGCTGATTGATCAGGTGTTGGTGATGATGAAGGATTTCAGATTTAATAATAAACATAAAAAGTGTTTGTAAGGGGATGGAGGACATCGAAAGAACAAGGCCCTTTAAACCAATGTGAGCAACACAAATGAACTCACAGACTGAAGCAGCAAGCATAGGACCTACATGGGTCTGTACCGGGTCCTCTGTGTATATATTATAATTTCAATTTGGTACTTCTTTGGGATTCTCCAGTGTGCGAACAAGTGAGCCTCTGATTCTTCTGCTGGTTTCCTTCTCTTCAGTTTGTCTTGTCCATCTTCAATGTGATTATTTTGTCTTATAATATTTTATTTCACTATATGTTATTATTGTTCCTTAGGATCTTGCTTTTTCTAATGAGAGACAGAAATGAAGTGCACTCAGATGGGAGGAGAACAGGGAGGAGATGGGAGGACTGGAGGGAGGGAAAACAGAATAAACCATATAATTAAAAACAAATCTGATGTGGGAATGATTAAAAAAGATAAATTATTAAATTTACCTTAATCCAAAAATCAACTATTAATCTCAAAATATTTTACAATGATATAGATTTTAGTTTATTAATACAAATTTGAAGTCAATTTTGTTATGCTATATATATTTTTTCTACTCTTGTTTAAGATATGATGTTTATATAACTCATTTGAAATTATAATATATAATTAAAAAATACAAATTTATAGTCATGTCAGTTAGATTCTCTAAGTATATAAATATATATTTCAATTACAGTCTTCAAACACTTCAAAGACCTACAAAATATAACATTTAAAATATTTTAAAAACAAACTTTTCTAGACAGTAAAGCAGGTCTGCTACTGGCAGCACCAACCTACTTCAAAAAAATAATAGACATTTAAAAAACTCCATATAAAGTTTACTTTCTTTATAACAGAAATTAGCCATTAGACAAAAAACTGTTCTTATATTAACAGCTTGACAATATGCTATATAAACTAGACATACAAGTTCCGTAAAAATGTGACATCTAAACTTTGGCAAAACATGCGAAGATGGTCCTTCAAGTTCCTGCTTTGCAGAAAAAAAACATCAAACATTCTTCAAAACACACACACACACACACACACACACACACACACACACAAATTGACAAACTATTCCAAAATGAGCAAAACAATCCTTCAGATTTCCTGCTTTACTAAAAGATATGCCAAAGTCTCTGAGCCTATAGGCTAAAAATAAATGCCCCAACGTTACAAAAAAATTTTAGGTGACCGTTCAGAGAGACAGGTGTTATCTCTGTCACTTCTAAATTTTAAAAGTCGATTACACTTCCTATTTACTCAGATAATATTATATTCTTCTATAGTCTTTAATATAGTTAAATATTAGATAGTTATAAATGTAATATCAAGTTTTTAATTATTTTACAAAATAGATATAAAACTTTAGACTCACAAAAATGAGATAAAGGATAAAATATTTTTAATTTTGTTAAATATAGATAAACTAGATATTATAACTATAATTCTTGATTAATAGCTATTTTGTTATATATAATTTTACTATATTAAAATTAAAACCTTTCTTTTCAATTAAATGAAAATGATATAAAAATATTTTTTATATGCTATAAAATAAAAAAATGTTTTGGCCCATGATAGGCATCAGAAAAATAGACAAAAAAATCAAAACATAGATTAAAAAAAAGTCAAACAAAAACTAAAAAAACAAACATACAGCAAAATAAGTAAGCCACAGGCTATGTGACAAGACAAATTAATAAAAGTAAGTTAAATTAAAATAAAAGAGGTAACTAACAATATACCTAAGACATAGCCAAAAAGATAAAACTAATATAAACGTCTATATGTTTCTTTAAGTCTTTAAAATTACTAGTTCAAATAAGCGGCGGCAGACAGATCCAAACCAAGAGGCTAATCCAGGCCAAAAACGTCATGTTACACAAATCTATTTTCAATAAAAAGAGAAGACAAGGAGTGCAGTTGTTTATTGAAATAAATATAATTATCTTGGGAGATGTTACTTAGATCAGCTTCCTGTCTTTTAACATTAGTGTGGAGTCACGTACAGTTTTGCTGGAGTTATTTACTTCATCACAGAAAGGACTTGTGTGGAGAGCAACAAGCGATGAGAAAGTAAAGAATTTCAGACTAATCAGTAGTGATTATGAGAAGCAACAGTCAGAAAAATAAACATTAGTGGAGAGGACCGAAATGTAGCACGAGCTAAAACTTAAGGCTCTGTGCCTCTGTTTCCTGACAACTGTTGTGTTTTGTGTGACTCAGAGCTAAAAGATGACTCCAGATGTGATGGTTGCTACAAGTGACTTATCTTTCAGTGGAAATCAGTCATTAAGGTCACAAAGTTGAAAGTGATAATGGACAGATGATGCAAAGTAAGAACAAAATGGTATCCTACTCAGGCATGATGGAGGAGGGGCTTCTGAGTGTTGCTTTGCACTTTGCCCTTGATTTTCAGTTCCTCATAATGGTCTTTGCTGGGTCTGCACAGAGTCAGCCACCAAAGAGACCAGACCTTAGAAGTGATATTTACTCTACTATATAGTGTCCACTATAGCTTAAGGATGTTTGCTCATACATATGGGAGAGTATTGACTATCCAAAGATTTGTGTGTGTGTGTGTGTGTGTGTGTGTGTGTGTGTGTGCAGTATATGTGTACATGGGAGGGTTATATATGTATGCACAGGTGCATGTGGACACCAGAGGTCAACTTCAAGTATCATTTTTCAGAATTTGCACCTTGTGGGTTTTTGTTTTTTTGAGACAGAGTCTCTCACTGGCCTGGAACTTTCCAATTTGGTTAAGCTGGCCAGTTAGTGAATAGAGACCTGCCTAATTCCCTATCTATAGCTGGCTTTGTAAAATGATTCTGAACATTGAATGGAGGTCCCCATGCCTGTGTGTCAAGGTCTTTACCATCAGGGCTGTGACTCCACAAGGATTTCCTAAGATATAATTGACTCCACTAAATCCTGCAACACCTTAGCGAAGGAAAATCAGGCATTTCATTTTCATTCTGCTAAGCTCCTGGTCCTTAGGTCCTAGATACTCCTTTGAGGGTATAACTAGAAGTCTAGCATCATAATAAAACTTTCCTCAGCAACACATTCAGAGCCAGAGCACAGCTAGGAAAAATAATTCTGCTTAGTTTGAAATCTAGAATACTAAGACAGGTAAGGTGATGCATGTCTGTCATCCCAACACCCAGAAGCAAGGGGATCATAGATTTGAAGCCAGTCTAGTCTATGAGTAGTTAAGACATTATCTGGAGGGAAAAAAAAAGAGAAGAAAAGAAAAAAAAAAAAAAAAAGAAGCCAGGCAATTATGGTACATGCCTTTAATCCTAGCACTCAGGAGGCAGAGGCAGAAGGATCTCTATGACTTGAAGGCCAGCCTGGTCTACAAAGTTAGTTCCAGGACAGCCTGAGCTGTGACACAGTGAAACCCTGTCTCAAAAAAAATAAAATAAAAATAGAAATCTAGAATTACATTTGCTTTGTGATGATTGTCCATTTAGATTTAGAACATATGAATAACTGGCTTATGTTTTATCATCTTAAAATTCCACTGAATAATTCTAGTGTATAGGGGAAATTTCAAGTAAAGAATACTATTTATTACTATTTCTTGGTCTTCCTAAAATCGTCTGGATTTACTCTCTTTCTGCTTACTATATAGTCCTTTACTCAGGTTTTATTGCTAAAGGGCTGTTGCTGGTTTAGACCATTTGATTGAAGTCTCCTGTATTTGTGAATTATTCTTTAATATTCTGCTAGGTATAAAGCAGAAAGGTGGTGTTTGCTAAATTATTTCAAAAGTATGAAAGTGTAATATACATATTTAGAAGCATGAATTGGAGGTCTGCTGTGTGCCAGGTATTGCAGGAGAACTATGCTATTTTTAGTGGCTAAGTACAAAAATACATCACTATCCTTCCTTGCAGTTTATAGACAACAAGAAATGAAGCCATTAAACAAATAAAAAGAAAATATATACTATACAAATAATAACCTTTACTTGTGTAAAATGTAAATTATAGAGAAACCAGAGTGCTGAGGAAGTCTTGTCTTTGTGGACCTTATAATTAAACATGGCCTATAATTTATAGACATGGAGATCAAGAGCAAAGGCAGAATATAGCATGCGTCTAAACAGCAAGAAGAGCAGAGGGCCAGGGAGACAGTTCCGTCAACTATGTTTGCCTTGCAAGCCTGAGGACCTGAGTTCAATCCCCTGCATCCATATTTGGAAAAACACAAAACAGCACAGTGTGGTGGTGAGTGCCTGTGTTTCCAGTGCTGCAGACATAGAGGGGGGTAGATCCCTTGGGCTTCCTGGCCAGCAGCCTAATCTATTTGTCAAGCTCCAGGTCAGTGAGACGGTGTCCCAAAAGTAGAGTGGGGAGCTTCTGAGATGACGCTGGTTAACTTTGCAAACAAGAAGACAGAACTTCCAGAGCCCATGTAAACGCTGAGTGGGCAGGACAGCCTGCCTGCAATTCCAGCCATCTGCTGTATATGTTTTAGTGGCCTGTGGCAGTCATGGCTAAGAAGTAGAAAGAGAGAGAGACTGAGAGAGGTAGGTGTAGGCCAAGATGTAACCATCTCCTCAGAACCAGCCTTATTTCCTACAACCAGGAAACTACCTTCTTCTAAAGTTTTCCTAATTTTCCCACTGGTGCCATCGGCTGGGGACAAGTGTTGGAGACATGTACCTGTGTAAGTCATTTATATTCAAATCATAACACTCAGCCCAAGCAGCCAAGCTCCTTCCTCACCTCTTTATTCTGGCTCTCTGCAGAGTAGATATTTCTTCCACTCCACAGGCTGACTTCTTTACCGAGGGCTCCCTTCTAATACTCACCTTCCAACAATGCCCTGACATAAACACCTAGGACAACCTAGCTGCTTTGGGCCAGGTCAGGCTTACCCATAGGTTAACCATGACACTTCCCCTGGGTAGCCTTCTTTCCTATTGGCCTGTTTATGGAATGTGTTTCTTTGACTCTACCATGGTCATCTTGCATTTTATGTTAGAAAGCAGCTCTTTGGGTTTGAGTTTATGTACATATTTACTTTGTGTGTATGTGTGTGTGGGGGGGCCTGCATATATACATGTGACCTGCATGTGTGTTGGAGCCTGTGGAAGTAAGAAGAAGCTGTTGAATCCCCTTGAATTGGGGCTACAGGTATTTGTGAGTGACCCTGTGGGTGCTAAGATCTGATCTCAGGCCCATGAGCCAGTAAATGGTCTGAACCACTGAACTGTTTCTCATACCTTTAACCTAAACACTCAGGAGGCAGAGGTGGGTCAGAGGTTTGTGAGTTTGAGGCCTATTTTGAACAAGCAAACAAACAAAAGCAAAACCACAAGTAAAAAGAAATAAATGGTCAACTTTGGTCTGGGCATAATAGTTAGGGTTAGGGTACCTGTCATCCCAGTACTTACTTAGGAAGTTGATATAAAAAGATCCTGGGTTCCAGGTCAGCCAGGGCCACTTAACAAGAGACCCTTACCATCTCAATAACAATCACACACACACACACACACACACACACACACACACACACACACACACACACACACACGGAGAGAGACAGACAGAGACACAGAGACAAAATTTTTTTGTATATTGAATTAAACTTTTAAATTTCCTTAAAAATCACAAGGAATATATTACCTGAGCATCTACCCAGCCTGTGCTGTCAGGACCCTAGCAATGACAATTTCTGGTCAGTGTTGCACAGACGCTTAGGGTCAGCCCTGTAAGTTAGAGCTACTGGGTGAGTAGAGGTTTTGCCGGGGCACCCTCTTTTTGCTAAGGGTCACCTGGAGCTGACTGTAACACACTTTCAGAATTGGCTGGGTGATATGTTTAGGCAAGTTTCATTTCCTGTGGTTTGGAGGTTTCCTAAGTGTGTACTAACAAACCCCAAACAGTTACAACGCTTCAACTGAAAATGGTCACAGTGAGCAGGAGACAAACCACCATCATTTCTGTAATTTCTGTGAGGAAGTGAGACCAGGGTTACGCTGAGCAGAAACCTGTTTTTCCAAATGTGAAGTCAGCCATAGCAGAGGTTAGAGTTAGGCCTTCTTGCTGGGCAAAGCCAGAAAAACACATTTGTTCATGCAAATAATCATGAAATAATGTCACATTCTCTCTGTCTCTGTGTGTGTGTGTGTGTGTGTGTGTGTGTGTGTGTGTGCTGTAAATAACCATGTATTTGTACGTGTGTGGTATATGTGGAGATAGAGATTGGCAGTGAACACCTTCCTCCGTCATGCTCCTACTTACACACCAAGGCAGGGTCTTTCACTTGAACCCACCAGAGGTTGACGGGTCTAACTAGACAAGTTGCTCCAGGGTTCCATTGTCTCTGCCTCTCTAGTGCTTAGGGTGATAATACCCAGGCCACCATGCCAGGTCATATCCATATGTGCTTGGGATCTGAACTCTGGTTCTTTACACATATGCAAACAACACATTGCTTATTGAATCTTTCCTCATCCCCTGTGGAGTCACCACTCAGTTCATTGTAGAACAGTCTAAAGTGAGCCCTCCACTAAAATATACTATCCTAATCACACATCCCCTTTAAGCCCTGAGCCCTCCACTAAAATAAACGATCTTACACATCTCCTCTGATTGCCCAAATAAGTTACATTCACCCAGAGTTTTCCAAGGCTCTGGCTAGAAAATAGATAACTATAACTACTCAGATACCAAAGCTGGGGGGTGGGGGAGGGAGAAGAAAAGCAAAATGGGAGATGTGACATTTATTTGTGACTCCAGATATTTGGGAAGCTGAGGAAATATGAATTCAGGTTCAAAACTTAAATAGGCTACAGAGTGAGTTCAAGGGCACCTGGGCAATTTAGTGAGGCCCTAATTTAAATAAAGGGGTAAAGGGGAAGGGGTGAGGAATTAGCTTAATGGCTGACCTACTGCTTAGTATGTACTCTGGTATGTACAAGGCCCAGCTTCAGCTCCAGATCAAAGAGGGAGGCTTGGGCAAATCTTTTACAAGAAGTTTTACTAGGATTAATGATGACTTTCAGGGGAGATGTGGTCCCCACACTCCTTCATCTATTAATGGGACTCTTAGGTCTGCATGGATTATGCCCTCACCGCGCACCAGTACTTTGTCCTCCATGGGCTTTGCTCGGTCACCTGCAGGAAAACCTCAACCTCTTCGTTATTTCCTACATGTACTTGTCTTGCCAAAACCAGTTACTGCTAGCTGACACGGTCCAGTTCACTTGCTTTATGTCTGTCCACCCCTCACAAGGCAAAGTTCATGGAGACAGGGATGTTCAGCCTCATGAGAAGATGTTGCTGTGTGCACACTGAACATCCCACATGGAACCTGGGTCATATTAGGTGCTTAATAGTCATTTGCTGAATGAAGCAGGGATGCTGTTAGGATCATGTGTGATCTGGCATGATACAATAGGGAATTAATTACACGGTTATCTGGTGTCATGCATCTATGAATAGAGAGGACTCATTGGGGACACAGTGGGTGACACTTAGAAACTGTTTCTATGTAGGATTTTATTATTATAACAGAGAGATATGATTATGATAACAGAAGGGGAAAGGGGAGAGGAAACGGGGGAAGAGAGAGAGGGAGGGAAGGAGGAAGGAAGGAAGGGAGGGAAGGAGGAGAGGGCGGGCTTCCGAGAGAACAGAAGCAGGAATGTCAAGAGTGTCAGAGAATTCTTAAACGGGGCTTGGTGTCAGAACTCAGGGGAGGGCGTGGCTTCAGAAACTAACAGAAGCTTGTTTAGTTTCTTAAAATTTTAGATCAATTAGGTGAATCAGATTCCAGACGCTTTATCTTCTATTTGCTGTTTCCCTTCAGCTTCCCACACAATGCCTGGAATGCTAAGAATTTGTGAATATGGCCTGAGTCATTCACAGCAGAGAGCTCTGTGATGTCAAACTGTTGCTCCTTTGAGGATTTAGTAAATAAGAACTGACTCCATGGGATGTCAGAGCTGAGTCAGACTTCGATCCTGCCTCCAGGAAGTCAAATATGCTTCCTTTACCTCTCCCCATTCTCTTAATCCTAGGAGAGTTTATGGAGGCCTTTACTAGGGGGAGAAACACTATTGCAGGTTGCAGATGACTTCTAATGAAGACTGGTTTCCTGAGCCCCTTATCTGTCCTACCAAGGGCTGGGGGTGTAGCTCAGAGCTCTCACCTACCAGTGTATGGCTCTGGGCTCTGCATTAAGTTCTCAGCATCTCAACAAATGAGTCAAGGACTCAAAAACCCTTAATAATCTAACATCCTAGCCTGTACATCCAGCCATCTTGCCTGTTTCAAATACTAGAGATTGGATTTCACTGCCCCATACTTTCTTTCTGAAGAGGAGAGGAGAGGGGACAGACTTAAGGAAGTGAAATGTGGCAGGAGGCCATGAACTCTGACCCGATTCATAAGGAACCGTTTCTGGAGTTTCTATTGATCCTGCTCTGTGTCTCTCTACTGGTCACAATTGCCTTAGATGGTAAGGAGCCGTTTCTCTAGTGACCAGAAGTGGGAATGACATGTTTCAGGAAGGAGAAGGAAGCACTACACTCTTGGAGGCCAGGATGGAAAGAGAGTTCTTTGCTTCCTTTAAATGAAATGCAATAGGATTTCCACTGCCATTTACATTCAGAAGGGGCCAGCTCATGGTGCAGGGCTCATGGTGCAGGGTTCATGGTGCAGGGCTCATGGTGCAAGGCTCATGGTGCAGAGTTTCCAAGCTCTTAGCACCCTTGTCTGCTAAGTTAAACTTACTAGGGCCATCTGCAGCTCCGGAAACACAGCACCTGTCCTCCTCAAGGTCAGCAGATAGCAACTTCTGCACAAGCACTAGATTTCCTTAATTCAGAAAATTACACAGGTCGTTTGTTGTTCATGAATAGAAAAATGTCAAAGAGAAATAAAAATGCGGCTTTGGTGTAGACCTCTACAGTCAGCTGCTTTCACGTTTGATCTGCTGTTAGTTGACCAGACATTTGTGCTTCACTGTTGTATTAAGTTTCTGACCTGGAATTTCTGGCCTTTCCCTGTGGCCTGGACTCATGGGCCAGCAATCCCACAAAAACACAGGGATGCTTATATTCATTTTATGCTGACTGACCTCGGGCCCAGGCATATAACTTGCTAACTCTTTACTCTTAAACTAACCCATGACTCTTATCTTTTCAGCCATATGGCTCAGTACCTTTTCTCAGAGCAGCATAGTCGTCCTCTGCATCTCTTCTGGTCTCTCTTTGGCATCTCCCTGGCCTCTCCACTCTGTTCTTCCTGTTCCCAGAGTCTTCTTAGTCTGGTAGCCCCATCCATATATCCTGTCTGCCTTTGGCTAATCAGCATTTTTATTAAACCAGTAGGCAGGACAATTATTTACAATGCAACAACATAATCCCACTACACTTCACTTTGACCTCCACATTCCCAGAAATGTGCCTTGGAGGCTTTATTTCTTATGATTCTACATCCTTCCCTGTGTCTCTTCACATACTGAAAGTAGAGGCATGGAACTTTCCAAATGTTTGCCTACAAGATATAGTTGGTTGTCTAGAATAAAACATTCAGTATGGTAATATGTAGAGTGGAATTACTTGAAATTCTGAAAATTTTAAAGTAACAAAATCTGTAGCTACATTGTTTTAGATTTCTATTTATTATTGTTGTGTTTATATACATGATATATGGACCTAGTCATGTGTGAAGGAACACATATATGGAGGTCAGAGGACAGTTTAGTGGAGTTGTTTCTCTCCTTTTGGCTCACGTGGGTCCCAAGGATCAAGCTTGTGTTACCAGGTTTTCATAGTAAGCTCTCTTAGCCACTCTCGGCTTCTGTTTTACCCTTCTTCAAACTGAACATGCTTTCTCTGCAAAGATCTCTTGGGGGAGGAAGTGTTGTGAAGGTGATATTTGCATATAAAATCAGAAGTACAGCTTTCAGTGTTTCTCTCCTGGAAGAACCCCATAAACTCTGCCCTCATTCCACTTCCCACGACCCCATGCGTGGGTTTGAATGCCTAACCAGCTTTCTCTTTGGAGTGTGCCTTTCTTCCCATTCTCACGGTACAGAGAGTAGAAATCTAGCTGATGGTAACATGAATCTCTAAGATGGAGATTTTTAGTAATCCATTGTTTTTGCTGTTACTCATGTTCCCCTAAAAAACATTAAAATTCTGTCTCTTTCTTTTGGTGAGACCAGACCTCATCAGAGACTGAACTCCGTGTGGCTGAGCCTCCTGCTCCCTCTTCCTAAGTGCTGGATCACAGGTACATGCCACCGGGCCACCCAAGTCAGCTCACTTATTCCTCTCCGCATTCCGGTTCACCAAGCCTTGCAGATACAGGAACTTACTAGTTGTTTTAGTATCTCATGTGGGACAGCAGCCCCCACCCCCTCCTCCTAAATGTCTACCCAGGGAGTCTGTCCTCTGTAGCCCTTTATACAGACCTGGTAAACATGGAAGTTTGGGTATATAGTCAACCAACACAACTATTAAATGTTCCCTCACCCTTCTTATCAATGTACTGTCCAGCACCTGCATGCCTTTGTGTAAAGTGTCTTTTTATTTATCCTGAAAAAGCTCCCTCTGGGAACAGTCCTTCACCAACATCAATGGGACTTAGTGGATGAATGAATACACTGTTTGCTCTCTTTCAGCAGAAAGTGGTAGAGCATGTTCTTCACTGGCTTCCAGTTTTCTCAGCAGAGTGAGGCCATGTCACCCTCAGGTGTAGCTGGGTGGATACAACTCCCTGACAATTCTTCCTTTGCTGTCTTATTCCTACTCCTGGCAACTCTTCCCTCAACTGCTCTGATCTATATCCCTCTTTCATGATTGGCTCATGGAGGACCTAAAATAAGAGAAGAACCTTTGGGCTCACTCACTGATTAAAGACAATTGTAACACATTTGGAAGCATCAACAGCCTGATCTAGATCACATATACAATATAAATAAATGGAAAAATTATATAAATAGACTGGAGTAATGGCTCAGTGAATAAAGTGTTTGCCAAATAAGCTTGAGGGCCCAAGTTGTGATCCCTACCATCTGTGTAAAAGCCAGTGGTGAGGCTGGTTAAGAGCACTGGTTCAGTTTGATTCCCAGCAACCCCAGGGGTGTTCACAACTGTGACTCTAGTTCCTAGAGATTCAACACCCTCTTCTGGAAGCACCAGGCACACAAGTGGCAGACAGGGCAGTGTGGTTGCCTGGACCTGTGGCATCAGCACTGGAATAAGAGCAAGATAATTGGATCTCTAGGTTTTTTTGTAGTAAGGCAGTCTAGCCAAAGCAATGAATGCTAGGATCAGTGAGAAACCATCTTGAAAAACAGAGTTATAGTGGAAGATACTGGAAAATTCCTGATGTTGATTCTGGCCTCTAAATACAAATTATGCATGAGCTTCTGTGCACTCGTGTGCACAAAGACAGAACACACACACTTGTGTATGCATTTGAGTAGTTCACGCACTAAAAATTAGCACATATAAAAATAACATAATGAGGACCATTAATTTGTATAATTAAAATACATGACTAGTCAATTAAAAAATGAAGTAAAAAAAGTACATAATTACTCCTAGAGTATGGAGAAAATTTTTATTGTAGACATAAGGCAGAAAGCAGGCGGTGGGAAGAAACTAGGCTGGACATGGTCTGCAGACTAAAGCAGACCTTGATAGAAAGGGGGAGGAGAAGAGAGGAGCCGCTGACCCGGAGAAGGCAGCCTGAGCCAGGAGATTGGTGTAAGCGACATGGTTATCTAGACAGTTATATAGAAATGAGGCTGGGGAAAGGGAAGAAGTCTAGCCCCTGGGAGGGAGAGGTTTAAGGTAGGGTGGGGTGAGACTTGTCCTGGGTTTGAGATCTAACATTCAGACTTTTGTTGATGATAAGGGAAAATGTAATCTCTTCTATAACTACTTCTTGCTGAAACTGGGTGTCATTATTGGGGCCCAGAAAGGCAGGATTGATGGTCAGAGGACTGGAAGAGAAGGGAGTATGGACTGGTTTTGCTTGCAGTCTAGCTTCTGTGGGACCACCTGGGGCTGGAGAAGTGCAGGCCCCTTTGGAGTCTGGACTGCTGGAGCCCCTGGGGATTATGTGTTGTAGGCAGCCTTGGAGCAATCGTTAGTTGATTTGAAACCTTCTGGGCTAGATGATGAGGGAAGGAAGAGTAAGTTAAGGAGTTTAGGGGAAATGTTTTATCTTCAGTATACATTTGAAACTTCCAGGCCTGTGATCCTGTATTTGGAGGAAGGGAGTCCCAGGACCAGGGTGAGATGGAGAGATCATACTTTCAGGAATAGGCAGGCTGGAAACTTAGGCTGTTGATAAACAGGAGCAGTTAGTTATCTGGAATCCCTTTGACCTCTGGGAGGTAAAACCAAGCAGATTGTCTCAAGCTTACTTGAACATTTTCAGTTTATAGAAAGAGATAAAAGTTTTAGATATGTTAGCATTCCCGCTGTTTGTAGTCTGTACTGACACCCACATTGTAGAAAAGGCAGTAGACTGAGATATAGGAAAAGCTTGAGGACCCCGAAATGATTTTAAGTAAATAGCATTAACTTTTTTCTTATATATTCATAGCATTAGGTATATAGAGTGAGCCAGTGATATTTTTAGCACAGTGAGAAACACTTTAAAGTTTATTCTTAGAAAACAACCAAAGGAAATGTAAAATCTTGACCTTGTGACTTATAGTAGCATGCAATGCTTCCCCAGCTTGCCAGAACCCCATTGACTGATGCGGAAAGTCTAACAGCACAATGATGAAGAAGGAAACGAGAAACACCTTTTATTTTTCACATACTTCTTACCATGATACACAGGTGGTCGATTACTGAGAGCAGTCATTGCAGAGCAAATTCTTTAAAGATTAAATAAAAGAGTAGCAACAGGTTCCTGGAAACTTGTTTGTCTGAGTTACATAGGCATCAGGCTTGGGGAAGGAAGCCCCGCCCCTGGGAGGGAGGGGTATTGGGTAGAGGGTGGGGTAAGAAGCGCTGGGAGGAGCCACAGATACCGAGTGAGCGAGACTTGTCCAGGATTTCTTATAAAAAATAATATAGTTATAATAATAAAAAATTAAAAGTGTAACATGTGTAAATATAAGTTAAAGTATGTTCTTCAGAGTACTCATACCTGGTTAGTCAACATGGTAGCAGACCTCAAATTTTCATACTTGATGGCCTTTTCTGCTTGTCTTGTTCTAGCTTATCTGTTTTTACGAGCTCACATGAATCAATCACAAGACAACGCCAAAACCCATTTTGAGAGTTTATTAGGGAATAAAAGGATAGAGAGGAGTGAGCAGGCCATGTAGCAAAGGCTGAGCTAGAGAGAGGGTGGGAACAGAAGTGTGTGTGTGTCAGGGTGTGTGTGTGTGTGTGTGTGTGTGTGTGTGTGTGAAGTGTGGAGCCTGCCATATTTTGACTCAGTTTGAATATGCTTGGTTTGAGTTTGGATAAATTGGAAGCACAGTACCATTTAATTTTGAGTAGTAAACATGCACACTAGGACTCATCTCAGTTGCTGATTGGCTTTGTGTAAATTATTTTGAGAACAAAATTCAGCTTGGGTAAGAACACCTCTGGCTTCTTATTCCTCAGTACAAATGTTGAAAGAGAACCTAAAACAGAACAGAGTAATAAAGCTCTTTCTGAAATACTGCTTTCCTGTTAGCAAATTAACAAATTCTGGCCATGATTGGTAGCTAGGGGAAATACAATGTCTATGTTCCTCAGTCACACAAGAAACAGTAAATAATTCTAAAATCCTCAAAGGAGAGCCTAGCTAATATAGCTAACACTCTAAACACAGTACACCCATTTAAGATTTTGTTTGGTTTATAGTCTTAAACAAATAGTTTCCAACATTTAAAAACTCATTTTTTTTCATTAAAAAAAAAAAAAAAAAGGTTCAGTTTCCAGGCTTCAATTTCTACAGAAATTGTAAGAAGTAACCAAAACACAAAACAGGCCTGTGCTTCCTAATAATGAAATCATCAGCTCTGCTGTATCCCTGGTTGCCCCTCCCTATCCTGCTAGGCCCCTGAGGGCATTTGAAGCTTAAGCTCCAGGTTTACAGATATAAGATGTGAGAGGAAATAATAGAGGAGGAAACAGACACAAATGAGAAACCTTGTCATTTGCAGACACCAAGAAGCTCTTTCCCAAGCATTTCATGGACCATAGTGTGTGTTTCAGCTCCTATTGTCGAAGTTTCTGCTTTGTCTGGCATCTGAGGATCTAGAAGATAGTGTGGGGCTGTTGCTATGGAAACGGGAGAGGAAATGCTAGCACCAAGCTTGTGAGAGCCTACCTAAGCCTGAGTTCCCCCACAGTTACATTTTACTTGCTACAAGTGGCCAATACTGTACTATTCAACGTTTTCATGATTTCAGTAATGGAAGATTAGGAAAGATTTCACAACTCTGAAGATACTACTAAGAATTACAATTATGTACTAGGTGGTGTGGCTGGACTGTTGACCATAACCAGCTCTATCATGATGATAATGTAGCTGACATCCGGATTTGCCAGAAACCTGGGCTTCTCTAGGGTAGAGAGAGGCTATTGTGCACTCCTGAGATGACTTGGGTGATAGTTGCTTTTTTCTACTTTTGCTTGCAAGAGTTGATGAGGTAAAATCACCTCAGGAGAATTTTCCCATCTGGCTGTGTGCCTGGTACCTTGTAGATGAAGTATGATACCAGTGTATGTAGGAATTACGGAAAATTTTAGCCTTTTCCTAAGAAGAAGTAGGCAAAGGGACAAAGTGCCCTTGGCTTATTCTAGGATCAAAGACCCAAAAGTCAGGGCACATTTTGCCAAGGCCTGATTATAGTATTTGCCTTAATTGTAAATACAGAGGCATCCATTCACTTGGTCACATATGTAATTTGTCTATTCATTCTCCGAGTATTTATAAGCTCAGTGTTGTACGATTGGATGAGGGTGGAATGTGGGGGGATGCAGATAACTCAAGCTTTAACAGTCCAAGACCCCATAGTAGGAAGAGGCTGAAACTAGGATTAAACCTAGGCCTAGTGAAATTCGAAGCCAATTTTAACAACCCCCCCCCCCACACACACACATACAGCTTTTCTCACATAACAACCTTGGCTGTCCTGGAACTTGCTTTGTAGACTAAACTGGTCTAAAATTCACTGAGATCCACCTGCCTCTGCCTCCTGGCTGCTGGGATTAAAGGTTCGCACCACCTCCACCCAGCTGCCATTTTAATTCTTATCCTTTCTAATAGCTTTTCCAAATCAGTATGTACTCCAGAAAGATTTGATAACTTCTCATCAGTGATATGTCAAGAAGGTCAAGTTTATATTCCTTTGATACAGTAAAGTTATCAGTAGAGCCCACGGGTCTGGTGCTAATTAGAAAACCTAACTCCCCAGCTTCTCCATAAAAAGGAAACTGAGGTCCAGTGACTTCTTGGAATTTTCTCTGAACATACAAAGTTACACTTCAAGATAAAATGTAGAAGTGAGTCATCACTTTTCCACTTAGTTTTGATGAACTTGAGTAGGTGGTTAACTCTGACTTTATCAGGACATGGTATTTACATCTGGTAGAAGCAAAGTCAATGAATAGATATCCCCTTTTCTCTCTGGTTATGAAACTTCTGTTCATGGTGCTAGCATGGATTCTGGCTTCAAATTCAGGGTCATGGTGCATTCTTTTTTCACTCTTAACATCTGTTTCAGCTTCATTGGATGACTTTGTAGTGTATCTCACACCTATTCTCAATTTTCTAGGCTTCATTTTTGAATTTTGGAGCTGGGGATCAAATATACTAGACATGTACCTTCCTCTGCCATTGAATTGTCCTCAGCTCCAGCTTCTCAGACCTGCCATCATGCTAGGGTATTGTTACTTACAATTAAACCATTTTAATAGTCTGCCCACTGACCCTTTTGGGTCCATTCTTTAAAAACACATTGTTATGCATTTAGCCATAAAAATTCTTACATTTAGACCTGAAGGTCCTAGTCATATTTTTTTAGTATCACTGAGATAATGAAGTATAAACTAAGAATGAAAAACCCATAATGCCTTTCTTGTGGCCCATATCTTCCAGAATTAATTACATGATTATAGACATGTTCCATCTCCTATGTCAAAAATGAGCCAGTTATTCATATTCTCTTTATTAGCTCTAGAATCCTGATATTGTTGTATACAACTACAGTCTCAGCTCTAAAACAGCATTCTTCATCACCTTCATTGAAGAGGACAGGCTAATGATGCATAAGCTCAAATTGTCAAGATGTGTCTCCATTTGCTTCTCTGTAAGAGGACCCTGAGACAGAGATTCAGTATGGCTTCTTTAGTTTTGAGGTGATATCAGCAAGTTCAAGAAATAGATATGGAGAACACAGGGGATGCAGGCAATAGATGTTGGCTATTAAGAGGAGAATCATCTTGGTGCCTGGGTTTACGTATTGGGGAGCTCTGCAATGCATCATAAATATCAAACATTTTCTTTAATGTCCCAGCCCCCTAACAGCCAACCTTTCCTGGATTTTGTACAATATACAATAAGCAAGAGACTGTGCCTTATTTTTTTAATACTATTTTCTTTTTTCTATGAGTATATATATATATATATATATATATAATTCTTAAATATATAGTGATAAAACAAAATGGAAAAAACACACACTTCACATTAAGTGAAGTCTAATTTGGGGGCTGTAATATTAACTATAGAACACACATAAAAAAAAAAAAAACAGGCCCAGCTTTGCACAGTGGAAGAATTATGCTCCTAGCACAAGCCATTCTTCATAACGGTAGCTCCCAACATGGTCAACTTTGAATACAGCATTGACTACAGCGAGGGTTTTGGAATGCTTCCTCCAGGGGACATATGTTCATCTTCTTTCCCATTAGTCAGTTAGTACCACATGGAGACCTCAAAGATGAACCCATATATTGAAACACTAGAGGAAAAGTGTAGAAATCTTCATTTCTTGTAGTCGGAAAGCAGTAACACCAAATGCTGACTTTCTGCAGAATTATCTCGTGTGTAAGAACCCCAACCTGATGTTTACCACCTCCTTTACTCCTCTGCCATTTGTTATTGCTACATGTAGCCAAATCTGTTCTAAGTGAGCGTCTTATACAGGCCTTGTCTTGTAAACTCTTCCTGGGCAGAAGTGAACAAATGTCTATTCAACTCAGATAAGACACCAGTGACAGACCCGAGTAATGATTCTATCTGCCAAAGCCCTGTGTAGCAAACCAGTAAATAACTGGGCTTACTTGCATATGTAAGGGGTTATTTATAAGAGAAAGGTAATCCCAAAGTAGCTGCATCACCAGAAAGTCTCATCCCTGCATGTATGGCAACCTCCCCATAGCTGTATAGAAGACTTCTCCCCCACACTCAAGTCTAACATGTGCAGCTGAATGGGAGGTGTAGAAAGGAGGGTGGAATCTCAGGTGAGGCTCTGATGCTCCCCTCCCCTCACTCTATGAAGGAACTTCATAGAGACAGCTTTGAGGGGTTTTTTTGTACAGTCACAGCTGCCCCGAAGGAGGGAATGACGGATGCCCCAGGGACAGCTTTTCACAACAGACCTGGAGACTTGGTGAAGGCAAGATTTTGTCTTTGTACTTTTATCTCCCGGTCAGTAGCTGACTCAGAACAGTCCTTCTTAATGAGATGGAGAAGTAGAGCAAGGCACTTGGGCAACTGTTTGTAAGCAACTGTATTGGGGTTGTGGGGATCCAAAGACAGAGAAAACATCCTCATCTCAAGGACTTGTTAATAAAATTGTGTAAGGATGTGTCACAGTTTGCAACCAGCACACTTAGATAGGTAAAGGCAGAAGCTGGCCTGTCCCCTGACTTCATAAAAACAAGACAGCCCATATTTCTCATCCCCCCCCCCCAGCACTCTTAGCTTGCTGGCATCTGCTGGAGAAGCCCAGCTTGGCTTGGTGTAACCATGACATGTGAGCATTAAGAGCTGGTTCTTCCCCCTCCCACCCTCGGTAAAGCTCAAGAAAGATTGTTCTAGGGGCTTTTGAATAGCCTCAGAGGAAATGGTTCCCTAGCAACAGGAGCCTCTGAAAGCCTTGTAGGCCCAGTACTTCTCTGCTTTTTTTGTTCCCTTCCTGCATATGGCTTGTCAGCAAAGGCCAGAGTGAAGGCACCTGCTCTGTGGAGGGCCAGTCAGTTAAACTCTGGTGGTTCAGTTTTATCAAGCCCAAGGCTTTTCTTCCTCTTTGAGTCAAACTTCCTTGTGAGATATGGGGCCCTTGGTTTTGCCCTTGGTTAGACTGTAATTACCTCAGACCTTCCTTCCTTCCTTCCTTCCTTCCTTCTTTCTTTAGGTTTTAACCCAAAATGGAAAAGTCTGAGGTGACAAGACATTTTGAACAGAGATTTCCTATACTATAAATATTTTTTTGCTAAATTTATTAAGAAAAAGGTTTAGTACTTCTTTATGTTTTTTCCAAAAGATCAATTCCTCACCCTCTTTTTGCATTCTATTTTTCTATAGATACCAAAAAATATTTTTCAATTCTTAATTATATCAGTGACTATAATATATTTAAATATGTAAGATGTTTGAACATGAACTGCCCTCCTAGAGACTGTTTACAGGGTTGGTTTAGGCTCTAGAGACAGTCCTGATAGGGACATGGCTTGTGTTCCTTCTGATGTTCCAGCACTCTATATTAGCGCTCTGTTATCGCATACAACTCTAACCTGTGCCTCAGACTGCTGACAGAAAGTTCCTTGGCTCATTTTCAAACAGCAACTGCATGCGAACAACACTCTCATAGGAGATGACTGTGTATCTGCCCACCAGTTGACAGCTGAATTGAGGAACTAGACATCCAGCCATGATTGCTGGTGTTGAACGGCCACATGTAGCTAGTTATAATTGGGACTGATGACATCCTGAATCCTCATCAGCTAATGCCTTTAAATATGTTCCCATCCATCCACTCAACTAACAAGTATTAGTAGCCAAGTGTCAGAAACAAACCAAAAGCACGTGCTTGGCCCCTAGGCTTCTCTCAGCAGTCTACCTTTTCCCTCCCTAAATCTTCCCAACAAGGAGACAAGGTGCTCTGTGTAACAGCTCTGAGTATCTTGGAAGTCTGTATACCAGGCTGGCCTTGAACTCACAGAGATTCCCCTGCCTCAGCTTCTCATTTCTATTTAAACCTGCCATTTTGGCCAGGCACTTTCTTGGCTCCCTTGGGTATCTTGGCTTTCATTTGGTCTCCTCTCTTGCCTTTCTTCTCCTTCTCTCCCACCTTCCCCCATGGCCTGGCTCAATCTGCTGCTGTGTTCGGTCTGCTGTTTTCTCTTCCTGCTCTGGACTCTCGCAGACGCCTCTGGCTGTTTTCTCCCTCATATCTACAATAAAAACCTTCTCTTCATCAAAACCTAGAAGTGGGCATATCCTCGTTTTCATTCATTTGTAACCTTGGAGAGGTTTCAGTTTACAAAAGAGGACAAGCCAGGTAAGTCATACCTGCCAAGTGTCTCTTTCATCACGTCTTTCCATGGCAAAGGTCATGGTCGGGGGAGTTAGACTAAGTGGTCCAGCATACTGTGATGTAGATGGAGAGCTGGGAGGCTTGTGTGTGTACTGCAGGTAGAAGGCTTCGTTTCCAATAATGTGAGTCCAGCTCTTATTAGTAACATCTTACTTATCAAGATAAAACAATTAAATCTCTTGCCTCATAATGTCTTGTTTTCACCCCCATGGCCTGTTTTTTAATCCATGTGAAATATGTCAGCTTAAGTGACAAAAATACAGAAATCAAGATGAGGGATTTATCTGGGACCTGCAAAAAATATAAAATAAATCCTAGCTTGAGGGTGAAATTTGAATTGCTAGTGTTTATGCTACCTTTCCAGGCATAATTTACCACTAGCAAATGTAAAGGAATGAATAAATATATCTTGGCAGCCAGACCATCAGGGAACAGGCTCGTCCCTCTCCAGCTGTATCTTTCATGGGGGTTGAGGAATCTTTCCAGGGTGGTGTGTTCAGTCACAGCCACAGCCATGGTCACAGTGAGCCAAGAAAAACAAAGAAAGAATTATCAATGAATCAAAATATGTAGGAACAAAAGACCAAATCAGATGGCTCTGATGTGTCCTTTCTCAGGACTGCTTAGGCTAAAGAGAAGCAGAAATCTAAAGGCTAATGATAATGCATCCAAGTGACAAGCCCAGGCCATCATTTCAGACTTACTTACAAGTTCCTTGTGTTCACTTGAAACCTCCTGAAGACTTAGGATGTGAAAGATAAGAGGCAGCTGATAAAGGAGCTTCTGTAATCAAATAAATGCCCTGTGCCCCAGGGCAGAAAGGGCAGTGAGGCGTCACCTCCCAAAGATTTCCCATCTACCAAATCCAGAGGTTGGGCCCCTGGAATATTAAAGCAATTTTCTTTGCCTCTGTGTGGGATAATGCTTTTGAATACTGTAAAGATTTTTCACTTGTATTGGTTTAATAAAATGCAGATCAGCCAGTAGGCAGGCAGGAAGTAGAGGCAGGACAACCAGAGTAGGAGAATTCTGGAAAGAGAAAAAGAGAGTATCAGATGCCAGCCAGATGCAGAGGAAGCAAGATGAAAATGTTACAATGAGAAAAAGTACCAAGCCACATAGCTAAACCCAGATAAGAAATATAGGTTAATTTAAATGTAAGAACTAGGTAGTAATATGCTTGAACTACAGGTCTAGCAGTTACTGTAATATTAAGCCTCCAAATCAATTATTTGGCAAGTAGTTGCCCAACATTTAAGAGTTTGTGGCTGAAATAGAAGCTTGTGACTACATGTTTGTCTATCCATCGAGGTATCTGTCCATTCATCTGTTCTTCCTTCCCTTCGTTCCTTCTTAGGGTTTGTATATGATGCATATGTGTTTATGTATTGTGATATAGTATGTTTGTGTATATGTTATCTGTGTGCATGCATATCCATGGTATACGTTTGTGGTATACATGTATATGCGTGAGTATGTGACAAATATGTAAGTGCAGGACATACACATGTGATATGAAGTTTCTGGCCCAGAGGTTTGGACCCACTCGCAGCCCTGATGCTGCTTAGGTCCAAAGAAACACACAGAGTTTCATACTGATTGACTTATGGCTCAGACATATAGCTAGCTCTTTCCTCTTAACTCAATCTATTTCCATTAATCTGTTTAGCCATGTGGCTTGATACTTTTTCTCAGAGCAACATGGTTGTCTTCTTTCCTCTGTGTCTGCTGGCGAATGTCTTTCTGTATGCGGTGAAATAAAGGAACTGCTTTGGCCTATGGCGAGAACCGTAGCAGTAGGCAGGACATCACAACATGGGTAGGAGAAGGAGGGTGGAGTTAGACAGACAAGACCCAGACACCCAAGAACAAGCATGTAAGGTAACACAGGTGAGCCATGGGCCACATGGTAGGACAGATTAATAGAAAGAGGCTGAATTAAGATGAAAGAGTTAACTAACAATATGCCTGAGACATAGGCCAAGCAGGATGAAATTAATATAAGCATCTGTGTGTTTCTTTGGGACTTTGGGATTGCTGGTCCAGGTAAGTGGCGGCAGGCAAGTTTGAAACATGGAGCTAGGTGGACCAGAAACCTCTTGTTACAGCTGGTGTCTCTCTTGGAGACTCTGCTCTGCTCTTCCTGTTCCCAGAGTTTTTTTAGTCTGGTAGCCTACTCACACTTCCTGTCAATCTTCTGCCAATCAGCATTTTTATTAAACCAGTAGGAAAGATAATTATTTACAATGTAACAGAACATAATCCCACTACATTTCCCCCTTTTTCCTTTTTAAAACAAGAACCCCAAATCTAATTTCTTTTGTATATTTTTTCACTATTATCTATAGCAGCTTGTAACCTACACTGTAAACAAATACAAACATCCATAATCTATTTTTTTGGGAAATATGGACATAGTTCTCTAGGCTATTTCCTGTTGAATGGGGGCATTGGCAATCCCATGGAGACCCAAAGAAAGTTTTAGGATTATGGACAAGTCTTTAGTGGAGTAGTCTGTAAGGCTGGGTCATCTCAGCCAGTCTCCTTGAAGTAGTTTTGGATGCAGAGCTCAGAGGAAACTGCAACAGAGGTGCTCTGAAATTCTGAATCATTTGGCATATCCATTTCCATTGGAGAATTTTTCAGGAGGTCATTCTTGATCAAACTTTACTTTCTTTAACCAGGAATAAATCCAGTCTCTCATGTTCTGTGGAAATAAAAAGAAAACTTCTTTTCCAAAGTAGCATATCTTTTGGTTTTAATTTTAAAGTTAAGTCATTTATAAAATATGTAGATTAGATTGATCCAACAGCATTTATACTCAAATGCCTTTTAGCAGTTTTTTTACTTCATTTGCTGTCAAAAAATTTAAAAACAAGATAGTAACATACAATATCCAGACAGTGTAATTTCCACTTTATGTGGCTTATTATTACTTTTTTACTCTATTTTTTAAGGACCGTATTTTTTTCCTTTCTTTTTCTCTCTCAAGTCTATGTATATTTTTAAACAGACTCTAAACCCTTTAGAATTTTTGTTTTGTTTTTAAAATCTGTCTTTACTGTATATCTCTTATCTTTTTCTGTTTTTGACCACCCTTTTGCTTGGCTGGGGTAGCTGACTCCACCCAGCTTTCTCTATTTCTTTCTGTTTCTGACCACACCTTTAATCTGCCAAAGTGTGGCTAAGGATTAAAGGCTTTGATAGGGTGGCTGGCTGCTCCACCAAGCTCCTAGTCTAGCTTCATAGAGTTTAGCTTTTTAGCAGAGCTACTGGTAGGACCCACAATTACCACTCTGCAGAATTTTATGGTCCATATAACCACCAAATAAAGCACTGCTGTCTACTGCTCATTTCAATACTTCATTTAAGTATTTGGCAACAGGACCTCTTAAAAGACTCACAAGTGTTTTGCAGATAACACCGACTCAGGAAGCATCTGTTTAAAAAGCCACGCTTCTGCTTGCCTCCAGCAAACAGGGCTTTCCCAAGAAAATGTTGCTACTTAGAAGCAGTCTTTGTTCCCTTTTTGTCTGTACACATAGAAAGCTTAAATCCGTCATATGCAGCTTGTTGCTTACACTGTGGCTTCTGAGAAACCCGAGGACCCAACATTGTTGCAGCTCAGGCTACACTCCAAAAGTCCAACATTTTGTAATTCAAACTCAGACACCACTCCAGGACATCTGTGAACCATGGCTGGCTCATGTGAGAGACACAACTCCAAAGCAGTTTTTGGCTCTGATTCTGTGTTCTAGAACCCTTTTTAAGCTTTATATGGGTGTATATGACGCCACTTGTAATAAAAAGCTTTAGCCCAAACCTTCCAGCCTAGTCCAGTTGTTTGCTTTGGGATTCAACTCTGTATCATATTCTTGAGTTAGGATTAAAGGTGTGAACTATTACTATTTGGTAGTTAGGCCTTGAACTCATAGAAACACAGAAAAATCTCTGTTTCTGGAGTTATGGGATTAAAGGCTTAGGTCATCACTGTTCTTTCCTGTGCTGGGATTAAAGGTGTAAATTACCAACTGTCATTCCTGTGTTAGGATTAAAGGCATGAGTTACCACTCTCGGACCCTCCTGGCTTGACTGTGGGTGGATCTGTTCTCTGATATTTCACACTGATTTTATTAAATATCATCACATCCACATATGTATGTGGAGGTCAAAGGATGTCTAAGAGTTCTGTCCTCACTTTTCTGCCTCATTTAAGGCAGAAAAACTTTCCTGTTTTTGTGGCTGTGGAAATAAGGCTAGCTAGCCTGCTGGCTTATGAAGGATTTTCCTGTCTTGGCCTTCCATTGGTTACCAAAGCCCAGTCCTGCATCCAGTCTTTTCTGTGGATTCTGGTGATGAAGGTCAGGTCCTCAGGCATCTTTCCCATGGAACCATCTCCCCAACCCCTTAACTAAGAATTTCTAAGACACAGTTCTTTCTTTCCACCCTAAGTTATATTTTTTGAGTCTAATTCCATACACCAAAAGGGCATACCTGATTATTATTTTAAGATACTATAAATGGATTCCCCATTACACTTGACCAACAGAGACCAGACTTTGCTTCCTATACTCCGTCATACAAAGTAAAGGCATTGATATTTCCTGAGTATCTGCAGGAACAGACATTCTTCTTCATATATATATATATATATATGAAAAAGAAGTTTTTTTCTCTGCTTTGAACATGTGGGAATGAAGATGATGAGCTACTAGGAACACAAAGAAAAACTCCTGTCTGTCACACAGAAAAGGTAGTAGTTTCTGTATTTTATTTTTTATTTTTTGAAAAAGACCCATAATCATTCCCGAGGCTGCACCTGCAGCTTATAAATGTCTTCATAATCATTTCACTTGAATCTGTCATTAAAACTTTGCAACATAGGGCAGGACAGATAGAACATTTACTTTACAAGATAAAAAAATGAGTTGTGAAATTAGGTGATGTAGTTAAGGCCATAAGGCCAGTAGAAGCAAGAGCAAGACGAATCTTCCCATTTTCTAATCTTTAATATAGAAGAAAATGCCACCTGCTCTTGTATTTACTTTTGCTTATGTATACACTACTGATGAATATCAGCATTGAAAAGCAACATATATGAGAAAGAACATACTTTTCCAAGACAGGCATTTCTTTAAAAAAAAAAAAAAAGATGTATTTATTATGTATACAATGTTCTGCCTGGGATCCATTATAGATGGCTGTGAGCTACCATCTGTTTGCTGGGAATTGAACTGGGAACTTCTGGAAAAGCAGCCAGTGTTCTTAACCTCTGAGCAACCTCTCCAGCTCCTGACAGACATTTCTTGATGCCCAGCCTGGCTCAAGTCTTGCCTCAGTGGGAAATTTCCCCATCTATAAAATAATAGGACAGGCCTGATCAGCTGGTAACACAATAGATTATATGAAATGTGCACTGTCAGATACTGTAAAAGATTAATAGAGAGCTAAAACTGAGAGATGTGTCTGGAAAACATTTGGTATCTGATAAATGCTGCTATTGCTACATCACTGTATTGCCTCAAGGTTTGATTCCCCTCACAAAGCTCTACTATATTACTGCAACACCAAAATGTAGAAACCATGAGGGGAACGGGTTCAGAATATAAACAGGAAGAATAAACAACCTCCAATATTATAATTAACCTCTTCCTCTAATTACTAGTCCTGTTAATTTACAAACAAATACTATGAATCAGCTTTAGTAATTGTAAGTTGAATAGCTATTTTTCTTATGTCTTTGCCCAATCTGAAGAGCCTTAAATCGTTCTCTAGAATTATTTCTGGAAGCTTGCAGACACTGATGAGTACAGAGGTCATGTCCTGAAGTCAATATTTATTAACTTTACTGGGCCAAGGGCATCCAGACACTTGGTGAAATATTACTCTGGGCCTCTGGGTGATAGATAGTTTGACATACACAGGGCTCTGGGTTGGTGGGTATGCGGTGTGTATGTATGTGTTGGTAAAAAGGTTTCTGGGTGTGATTAATGTTTGAATTGAAGATTCAATAAAATGTATTGAACTAATAAACTCAAGACTTGAGTAAAAAGCAAACAAAAAACTAAAAGAGAATTCTGGAGTAATGAGGTTGAGTCAGGACACTGATTTTTCACCTTCAGACTTTGACTGAAATCCTAGCTCTTGCTGAATGTGAAACTGTCAGCTCTCAGATTTGAGCCATAACGTTGGGCCCAGTGTGATGACTGTAGATCTTGACAGTTCTTATTGCCCATAACCACACAATTGGACTCTTTACAATAAATCTCTGTATGTATGTATGTATGTATGTATGTATGTATGTATCTATCTATCTATCTATCTATCAGTCATCTATCACCTGTCTATCTATTTATCCATCTATCCATCCATCTCCTCAGTCAGTTTCACTTCTTGGTAAAAACCTGACCAACAAAACCTTTGGTATTAAGTTGAAAGGATTCTTGTTACAAATACTTTTAAAACATGGCATTAGTTAATAAATGGAGAATTATGAGGCACCTATTAGAAGTATGGACATGAGGGGACATTCTGATAAGATCTCAAGCAAAAATGAGGATTATGTTATTGGAAACCAGAGGAAGATAATCTTCATGAAAAAGTGATACAAAATTTGGCTGAATTGTATTTTAGTTTTTTGTGAACGCTACAAAGTGTGAATGATGAAATCAGATGCAGTGATTTGTAAATGAAATGATGGGATGGGGACTTGGTTCTTCCCAATTTATAATAATAAATGTAAAAGGATGGAGATGAAAGTGTTAAGAAAGAAGGAACCAGAACTTGAAGACATGGATGGCCAGTCTACTCTTCCTAAAGACGATGTTTACTGAAGAGCACACTAACAGTTTAACTTACAGATTTCTTTTTTTTTCTTCTTTATTTTGTATTTATCAAAAACATAACTTACAGATTTCTATGAGTAGACAGTTTACACTGAGAGGTGTGGAGATGAGAAAAAATGAAGGGTGACTTCTGATCTCTTAGGTTTGATGGGACATGAGAGCCATTGGGCTACAAGGATTCACTATCAAGAACAGGACAAAATTATGCTGATGGCTACTGCCTTGATTTCAACAGATTCTACAGTCTCTACCAGGCACCTTGGAAGTGGTTCAGCCAGGAGAGCATTGTGGATGGCAAGATCTTCTGACAGAACTATGTCATAGAAGAGCCACAGAGGCTAGAGCCATAGTAGTTGTTGAAATTGCACTAAACCTGCATGGTGGGGTGTTGAGCCAAAGAGAGTATTTCAAACCTTAAGAGATAATGGGATTTTTCCTTAGTTGGTGTTACACATGCTTGGGAAATATAATCCCATTTCCTTTTTGGTCCTTTCCTTTCCTTTTCCTTCCTTCTATTCTTCCACAGGAAATAAATAAAAATTAATTATTTCTGTGATTCTTTTTCTAAAATATTGTATTATATTTTTTATTTAATTCTTTAGGCATACCCACCACTGTTCCCCCACTTCCTCCCTCTTTCCTGTCCTTCTCCAGCTTCCCCTCACCCCATCCCCCATCCATTTCTCAGAGAGGGTAAGAACTCCCAGGATGAGTCAATGCTTTCTGTCATGTCCAGTTGATGACCAAGCTGCTCCCCTCAGTATCAAGTCTGAGCAAGGTGTTCCTCTGTAAGGAATGGGCTTCAAGAAGCTAATTCATGCACCAGGATTAAATTCTGGTCCCACTGCCAGAGGCCTCACAAACTGCGCACATCATTTGACTGTCATCCACATTCAGAGGGCTCAGTTAGTCTCATGTAGGTTCCCCTCATGTCATTTCAGTGTTAGTGGTCTCTGTGGGTTTCTTGGTCATGATCCTGATCCCTTTGTTCATATAATCTCTCCTCCTTCTCTTCAGCTGGACTGGGATCTCTGCATCTGCCTCCATCAGTTGCTGGGTGAAGGTTCTATAATGACAATTAGGGTGGTCATTGATTTGATTCTAGGGGAAGGTCAGTTCAGGCTCCCTCTCCACTATTGCTTGACGTCTTAGCCAGGCCATCTTAGTGAGCTATTGGATATTGCCCTAACACCAGGTTTCTCTCTAACCCCACAATGGCTCCCTCTATCAAGATGTCTATTTTGTTGCTCTCCCACTCTGTTCCTCCCTTCCCCAACTCAATCATCTCATTTCCTCATGTTCTCTTCCCACCTCTCTTTACCCCCTTCCCTCTTGGGTTCTCTTCTTAAGACTATGAATGCTAAAGCTGGAGAGATGCCTCCGGGGTTGATGATGCTTGATGCTCTGCCAGAGACCCTGCAATTGGTTCCCAGCATCCATGTTAGGCTGGTCACAATCTATAACTCTGGCTCTATGGCATTTGATGTGAGAAACATGCATCTGTTGTTTAAGCCACCCAAATTGGCATTTCATGTGGAAGCCTTACCTAAGACAGCCAGTCATTCAGAAATCTCATACCTTGGGAGGCTTCAAATTCCTAAAATGTGTTTTTTATGTCTTTATCTAGAAATATTGATATTTCTCACACAGCCTGGTAACTGGACACATTAGGAATGGAAAGTACTAATGTGGATATTGTACTTATCTAAGAAGACTCTAGAGTCTGCTAGGGTTTGGTTCCTGGTTTGATTACATTGTATTTCAGCACTTTGGCTGAAGTACATTTTCCCTTTCTGCTTAAGCTGCTGATTAGGAATGCCAAATAGTCCTTTCTTTGTGAGACAGAAGAAAATTCATCTGAGGAGGAGGTGAGGAACCACCACAGATCCTCGGATTCTGAGCCAACTTGGAAGTAGAAGCCATAGGTAATCAAACTAGGTCAAGGAGAAGGAAATCCTGCTTAGAACTCTTTCAAAGCAGGACATTTACTTTTATTTTAAAAGAAGGGGTGGGGGTTGGCAGAAATGAGAAATTCCATTGGAGAAAAAAAGCAATAGATTGTGGAATTTTTTTTTCTCATTTGTATTCTGGTCTTAGACTTACTAATTACTAATTCACTGTATGACTAGGTGAGCAATTTACTGGCACTGCTCTGAGCCTTGTCCTCCTTGTCATTAAACTAAGGAGCTAGAATATATAATCTAAAAAGTCCATCTAACTCTCAAATATGTGATCCAACCTTGATGCCAGCTAGAATTTCTGCAGGATATATTTAATAACTCCAGTGAGCAAAAAACAGAACTCTGGTTCATTTGGCTTGGAGGAAGAAACTTCTTGTTCATTCAGCATTTGATGCTGAGATAGGTCATAGGAAACTCACGGAGGTGTTTTAGCACCAGGCTGGCCGCTCTTCTACTTATCACCTAAGGGAATTAAAGGGAACGGGAAACTTCTCTGAGAGAGTAGCTTGAAAGAGTGTACTCTGTGAGCAACGATGTCACATGGAGAAGAATGGCTGACTACTTCCAACTGCTTTGGAGAACCTCTTTGCATGTTATTTAACTCACTTTTACTGGGAGGCAGTAAATTACAGAGCTTCTTAAAACTTTTCTACTCGGGGGCTGGAGAGATGGCTCAGCGGTTAAGTGACCCAGGTTCGATTCCCAGCACCCACATGGCAGCTAACAACTGTCTGTAGTTCCAGTTCCAGGCAAACACCAAGGCAAATAAATAAATAATAAATAAAATTAAGTTTTTTTTTTAAAAAAAAACCTTTTCTACTCATGACCCTCTTTCACCTGAGATATTTTCCATGTACTTTTGTATACAAAAGTATATAAAATAAACATTCAAATAAAACATTTATGGGTAAAACAATCACAAAAAAATTTGTTTTTAAAATAATTCATACATATATATAATTTTACCAATTAATAAGTACAAATGCAAACTTGCATACTAATGAGATGAGTATTCTTGTTTGCTCAACACATGGAGTCCAAAGATCGAGTGAGCATAGGAAGATATTAGCAGTTTTTGTTTTCTGTTTTTAAATCATGTTTCTGTAAGAGTGAAAAACTTGGTTTGTATAGTAAAAACCCTGAAGTTCATAATGTGCAATAGTTTCAATTCTCAGCCAAGGCATTTCACATAGTATTGGTGTAGATATTTGTGCAGCTGTATCATGCACAGTAGATGGAAAGAGATCCTAGCAGTCAGGAGCCCAGGCAACTTGAATGGATAGTATTTAGCACTTGGGAGCCAATGAACGCCACAGGCCACAGTAAGCATAGGTAGTAGCTTACAGCCCTGCTTCAGAGAAAGGCTTCCAACAGTGTTAACAGCGTTGCTCTTTTCCTTTACTTCCCCTCTGCTACTTTCTGTTCAGGGAATGTAACAGCTCCGCCCAGCCAGGGAAGGTCTCCTGGGCGGGTAGAGTGTTACAGCTCCGCTCTCTCCACTGATCTCAGTCCAGGCTCAGTTGCTGCTGAGGCTGCTCAGGTGAAAGAAGATGGTCGTTACCCAAACCTCATACTGGGAGGGAAGGATCCCAGAGAAGGTGGCTACCTCAGCCTGGGGCAGGCCAAAGAGCTGTGGGCTCAGGACTTACATAGATAGGGCTTCTTGGGGGTAAAGCTTTCTAGGGAGGACTCTTTCAGGGTGGGAATTAGACAAATTTTTTTTTTTTCCGTTTTACCCTCATTTTTTTCTTTTTCTTTTTCTTTTTCTTTTTCTTTTTTTTGGTTTCAGGGTCAAATGTTTCTTCCACTGGCTCTTTTGGGCTTTGGGACTCTAATTTCATGGTCTGGGCATATTTCTTTCACTGGCTCTGATTGTAGGGCCAAAGTGTGTTTCTTTGGTGCTGGTTTCAGAGTCAGGGCACATTTGGTTCTGGGTTCAGGAATAAAATATTTCTTTCACTGGCTCAGGTCTTAGATCCAGGGTAGGTTTCTTTCACTGGCTCTGAGTCTAGAGCCAGAGTGGAATTTTTTCACTGGCTCTGGTTTTGAAGCCAGGGTGGGATTTCTTTGGCTGGTCACTTTTTCCTACAATTGGCTGTTGCTGTATAGTGGCAGCATGCATAGTGTAAAATGCATAGGTTGTGTGGTCAGACCAAGGGTGCAGTGAAGTCATGTAATTCAACACAGGCCAAGCGCTACTGGCAACATCATGCATTCATTATACATTTGATTTTGAACTAATTTAGTTTCATTGTACATTCACAAGACTTTTCACAGCTCTCACATTTAGTACATGAAAACGTGTGTGTGTGTGTGTGTGTGTGTGTGTGTGTGTATGTGTGTGTGTGTGACAGTTCAAGAAGCTAAGCATCTAGGATATGGAGTCAAACATTATGATTTCAAATCCTGCTCCCATCACTTACCTGCTTTGTGATCTTAAACAAGCTACCTCATTTTGTAGTTTCCTAGTTTTAAAAGCTTAATGAGTTAATACAGGTAAGGTTTTGGTCACACTGCCTGCCACATACAAAGTTAATAATGGCATTTTTACCATGGCCATACTCTGTACTAATATAAATGGGAACTGAGTGGCATCACTTTGGGCAGGATTACAAGTGATGTTACTAGTAAGAAAGGGACTGTCAGAGAAATTTTCAAAGAGATCATCTCAGTGAGTCTTAGAGTTGAGAGCAGTCTGAGGATGCAGCTCCTGCCATGTACAAGCTTCTGGGCTCTGTCTTCAGCACTGCAAAATATTAGAAGTGTCGAGATACGACTTTGTTGGACAAGAAAACAGCCATTGCAGATAGTTTTTGTTTTGTGTAAGAGGGTTAGGGGGAAAATTCTTCTAATCAGGTTATTGTTCTAGGGTATGTCTGGGATGGGAGGAGGATGAGGCAACACATCATGAAGGCCTTGGGGGAGACACTCCATGTTCCATGAAAACTTAGGTTGGGAAAAAGTTTAAAGGCATCACCAGGTGTAATCCAGATGTTCCCAGGTTTGGAGCAAAACTGGAAGTGTAATGAAGGTAGTCAAGTGTGAGGTTAGACTTGCATCCACTGCCCAGTAGATCCTGGAGTTTAATCTTAAGGAGATTAGAAGCCCTGATAATTTTTGAATATTCCTGCATTGCTTCCTTGAGTTAGATCCCCTGGGTTCAGTTTTAGACTTTCCTCTGAGTGGAAGAGCAGACAGATTTCAAATCCCAGTTACAAACTTCTAACATGCTCTAATATTGAGGAAGATTACATGAAGCAAAGACACAAGGACAGAGCCTTATGTACAGATAGAGGAGAGGGTCACTGTGCTGTTGGGGTTCAGAAGGTAATGAGATGTCTTTAGCATGGTTAAGTCAAAGAAGCCCAGAGGAAGCTGTGTTTGATCTAGATGTTTAAATTCCCCAAAGCAAAAAAACCAATTTAGAAGGAAGTAGTATGGAGAGCAGATGAGAATGTAAGAAAGGGCACTGGAGATAAAATAATGTGCAGTCGGGACATTGGATCTTGACAACTGAAACCAGGATGTAGGCAACAGCAGCTGGAGGAAGAGGCTACTGGAAGAAGTGGAAGAACAGAGAATCTACCAATGCCTCCTGGACAAGGGATGCACAGAAGAGACCCCTGGAAGATGATGAAAAAAAAAAGTGAGACGTGTCTAGGGAAGAGAAATGGCTCAGTAGTCATGACTACTTGCTGCTCTTTCAGAGAACACATGTTCAGTTTCCAACACCCTTATCTGGCAGTTCAGAGCCACCTATAAACTCCAGCTCCAGTGGACTTGTCACTCTGTTCTGACCTCTGTGGGTGCCAGTGTACACATGACAGACATTCATAAAGACATGAAGAGTATTCTTAGCTGTATTCTCTTCCATAGAGCAAGGCTGACTTGTCAGGAGTTACCTCTTTAAAGAAAACTGGCCCTCCTCCTCAGCAGCTAACAACTGTCAATAGCTCTATGGCTAGGGCTGGGGCTTTGTGTCTAAACTCCCATCTCCATGCTGAGATTTGGTCTGACTTGGGCTTGCACAGGATTTGTGTATAATCCTCACAACTACTGTTTGTATGTGCAGCTGCTCAGCTGAGTCCAGAAAACAGTTTCCGTGTAGTCATCCACTGCCTCTGGCTCTTACAGTCTTTCTACCTTATCTTCCAAAATGCTCCCAGAGCCTTGGGTGGAAGGGATGCAATAGTATATATGTTCCATTTAGGGCTGCACATTCTGAGGCTCTTGTTTTCTGTACCTTGGTGAGTTGTGGGTCTCCGTATTAATCACATGCTACAAATAGAAACTTCTTAGATGAGGGTTGAGCGATGCACTGACCTATGGGTATAATGGTGAGTCTTTAGAAGCTGGTTTAATATTATATCCTTAACTATATACTTGACAAAGTGAGTCCCTGTTCTAATAACTGTGCCGGCTCTGGGATTCTTTGTGAAGTGTCTTGTCAGACCAGTCATTACTGTAACTCATAGGGTTCAGGGAGATTGAATGTACTGATATAAAGAGTTAGGGAATAATGAAATATGAAGGGTAAAATTGGGGTGAAGAGAGGGGAGGGCAGGGTAGAGGACACACACACAGAGGGAGAGAGAAAGAGAGAGAGAGAAAGAAAGAAAGAAAGAAAGATAGATAGATAGATAGATAGATAGGGAGAGAGAGAATATGAATTAAAATGGATTTACCTAATATCAAGGCAACAATACCAGTACTAGGGTCCAGAAGCTACCAAATAAAAACCTCAGAACCAGGAATGGGTTAGTTCTTTTGGAGCTGTTGGCCAGTGAAGGTCCATAGATCTTCAAACATAGGTTACTGCCATTGTTCTTGGTTACTCTCTGGAACTTAACAGTAAGACCCTATCATGTAGCACTCACTTGAGTCATAAAACATGAAGCAGTCAGTCAAGCTGGGACTAACCTAACAGCTTGGCCTCCATTGCCCAGTTTCTATAATGCTGGAAGGTGCTAATGAACACTGGGAGAGGAGAAAAGTAGTTATCAATGACTACGTTTTCTTAGGGACAGAATATATGAAATAGGGAACATAATATATCCACTCTGACTTGCAATCTTTTGTGAATTCTTCCATTTGTAGCCACGCGAAGGACTTTGACATGGAAAAGCATCAGGTGGTAGAGGGGCTCAGCAATACTCCTGCCCCAGCCTCCTGAATGATGGGATAACAGGGAAGAGCTGCCATGCCCCAATTTTTGTAAACACACCGTTAATTACTAAAAGAAACAATGAAAATTCTCAGAGCACACAGAAAAGCAGCTGAGAATCAGAGTGGTCATTCTGTAGACTGAGACTGTCACTGCCATAACCACATCTTTTTAACCAGCTCTGGGTTGGGGATTGATACTTATAGGAGTAGGAAATTCTATTAGTTATCTTCAGCTGTGGGACAAACTGCTAAGAACACCGTGACTCAAAAATAGATGCATATGCTACCTCACATTCTTACCGCGTCAAGAAGTATGTGCTCCACTGGGTCTGCTGCAGTTTCTCCTTGCTCTGTTGTTTTAATTTAAAGTTTGCAGCTGTATTCCATGGGAGAATTGGCTGGATGCAAGTACATATTCATCACCTGTCTCCATCCACGTTCATCCTCTTGCACAGATGCCATTTTCACGAGTACAAACCCAGGTCTATCTGTCTGTTTTCCTAAATCAGGATGTGGAACTCTATTGGTTTCTTTACCTTCTGCAATTGGACACCTGCCAAACCAACTTAAGGAAGAAGTGTCTGGGCTCACAGTGTGAGAGGATCGTCCATCATGATGGGAAAGGCATAGTGGCAGGAACATGAGGCAGCCAGTCACATTATGTCACAGTCAGGAAGTAGAGAGAGATGAATGTTAGTGTTTAGCTCATGCTCTTCTTTTCATTCAGTCCAGGACCCTAGCCCCATGTGGAATTATGCCGTTCAAATTTAGAATGGGTCTTCTCACCTCCTTAACAAATTCTACAAACTCCCATAAACCACACCCAGATATTTGTTTTTGTGGTGATCTTAAATCTCATGAAGTGGATAGTCAACATTAACCATCACAAAAGTAAACGCATATGGGGAGGTCAGAGGATGACATGTGGGTGTCAGTTTTCTCCTTCCAGCATGTGGGTTCTAAGTATCAATCTCAGGCTGTCAATTTTGGGGAACAAGCACATTCACTCTCTGGTCTATCTTGCCATGGAAGTTTTGAAGTCTTAAAAGCTATTTTATATTGCTTTAAAAAAATCAGTAATGGTGGCTAAAGAGATGGCTTAGAGGTTAAAAACCCCAGCTGCTCTTCCAGAGGACCCAAGTTCAATTCTCAGCAACCACATGGTAGCTCACAACCATCTATAATCTATTCTGGTGCTCTCTTCTGGCCTGCAGTGTAGGCAGAACAGTGTATACATAAATAAATAAATAAATAAATAAATACTCAATAATAATTGGATTTGGAATGACTCATAGTGTTTTCTTTTATTGTCAATAATTATTATAAAATAAATATTTTATAATAATAAATATTAAAGCTATCCTGAGATAACAGCAAGTGTCCACGAAACACCACCACTGTCTGCTTCCAGGCTTGAAAAGGTCACACAACCCCTTATCCCTGCCTCTTCCTCTTTAGAGGGCCTTTCTGTCCCTGTCCCGAACTCCAGATCTATGCAGCCTCTGGAACCAGTGCTCTACTCCATTGGACATTGGACTACAACACAGACAAGATTCCTGGAACAGACTCAGCATTGAGAGCACTTGTTGCCTCTGTAGAAGATCCAGATTCAGTGTCTAGTACTTACAACCCTAGTGGTGACACACAGTCATTTATAACTCTAGTTCCAGATCTGACATCTTCTTCTGGCCTCCTTGATCACCAGGCAAGCACATGGTAAACATTCATACTCAGAGTTAAAACATTTTTAACATGGCTAGAATGTGTCACATGCTGTGTCATCTCCTCCCTAATCTGAATTTACTGCTCCATAAAATGCAGTGACTAATGAGTAGAAATGTTCCAAATCTCTTGATATGTTGGAAGTAGGAGAAATATGAAATCTATTGAATTGATAATTTTTTGTATACCTATGGAAAAAGCCATTAGGTTTCTGGTTGGAAAATTGCAGCTCCTTGGCTCTGCCTTCTATTGATTCAGCCTTGTGACCCTTCCTGGAGTATGAGGGTTAATAAGAAATTTGTTTGCATTTTCCCAATTTGTTCATTTGCTCAATAAATATTTGTTAGATCACCTATTATAGATTATTAAATTTAGTTTGTTTAAGGGAAAACTAATTTAGTATTCTGTACATTAGGATTAACTGGTGTGTTCATACACCCATTCATCAATAAATTAATTTAGTTCACAAATTGAGTTAATTTATGGATAGCTCAACGAGGTAATTTAATTGATCATTAAATTTCTCATGATTATTTCAGGGCACTTTATGATCTTGGGATGTCTCTTATAACATTAACTCACTTGAGTTATGCTCTGGGGAATTTTTTCATCAGTGATATCTTTTTGCATTATTTGAAAACCAGAAATCTATGTATAGTATATATATTTATTCTAAAGAATTTTGTAAATTTTTTTTCATTGGTTAGTTTCACAATTAAAGACTTATATGTGAATTACAATGAACTCTGAAAAAATATTCACCCTCTTATGTATTTTATGCTTATGTGTACACATATGTACACATATATACACACACATATGTGCACATGCATGAAGTTAATCACTTGTTGGGTTTCTTCCTCCACAACTTTTTACACCTTTTAGACTCGCTGGCCAGAAGTTTCCAGGTATCCTGATGTCTCTGCCTCCCCAGTACTGGGACTTTAGGGACTCGATGTGGGTTTTTAAATGTGGATTCTGGGGCATCAAGTTCATAACTTTATCCCTGCATGGCAATCAATTTAGTGATTGAGCCGTGTCCCTCAGAAAGATGCTTTTGACCAAGTATATCATTTAGAATCAATTGCTTATTCCTGAACATGCACCCTCAGCCTCGTTTCTGGAACTCCTTACCCATCTGACACATCCTCCCCTGCGGCCCCATGGCTTTGCCTTTTGCTGTGCAGCTCGCAGTCTTTGGGCTAGGTTATACTCATTTCTGCCCTTAGTCCCACCTCACACCTCAGCTTCTTTTCCTCTCAGCCTCACTTTACATCCACCTTGTGCCTGAGAAAAGTTGTCCTTGCAATTCCTACAGGAAATAATTCTCATACAAAATTCCAAATCCTGTCACAAGAGTCCATGCTTGGCTTCTGCAGGCACCTTGTTAATATGGTCGATCATTTTGACACTGGACTCCACAACCTGAAATATGAAGGACTGCTCATAGAATTCAGAGATGTGCAGTTCACTACAGAGCAAAAGAGAAGAATTTGTGATAATGTTACAGTCACTGGGAAGGGAGGTTAGAAGCAGGGGGTCAGCTTTCAGTAGCTCTCCCTTTCCTTGAGAACATTCTTAAATTAGAGAAACAGATCTGGGCTCACGCTAGCAGCCTTCTTTGGCAATTCAATTAGGAAAATGTTCAATGATCACAATCCAGTCTAATCTACTCTTGAGGATTCCCCACTGAATTCCAGGAAAGGAATCTGTCTCTAAAAACAGATGAGTTATAACAGTTCTTCTGTAGAAATTACACATTGTTCATGGTGGCTGATTTTTTTTTTGATATGTTCTTGAATTTGATATGCCAGTATTTTATTGAGAATTTTTGCGTCAATACTTATGAGGGATATTGGTCTGTAATTCTCTTACTTTGTCAGAACTTTTTGTGGTTTGGGTATTAGGGTGACTCATGCGCCTCATGCGTCTCAACTGAAGAATGGATTAAAAAATTGTGGTACATTTACACAATAGAGTACTATTCAGCAGAAAAAAATGACATCCTGATATTTGCAGGCAAATATAGATGGACCTGGAGAGTATCATCCTCAGTAAGACTCTTCATCTAGCCACTGATGAGAGCAGATGCAGAGATCCATAGCTAAGTACAGGGTCGAGCTCCCAGTCCAGCTGAAGAGAGGGAGGAGAGACTATATGATCAAAGGGATCAAGGTCATGATGAGGAAACCCACAGAGACAGCTGACCTGAGCTATAGGGAGCTCACTGACTCTGAAACTGTTAGGGTTTTGTTCGTATTTTGGTATGGTTGGCACATATCCTGTTATCTGGCGGCAGATTTCTATGGATGCACGTGGGAACCCAGGAACATGTTAGAGGGCAGCGGCACATAGCAGGAGACTCTTAAATATGTTTCTAAGTAGAAAAGAGCTTTATTGTCAGATAAATATTGTTATGATTAGCAGAAAGGTTATGATTATAATAGTGGAGAAGGCAAGAAGAAAGAGAAGAAAGAAGAAGCGAGTAAAATGGGGGAGCTCCCAAGAGAGGACAAAAGAAGAGAGAGAGATGCATGTGGGAACTTTGCTTTAAATAGGGCTTGATGTCAGAGCTCAGAGGAGGGCGTGGCTTGATGTCAGAGCTCAGAGGAGGGCGTGGCTTGATGTCAGAGCTCAGAGGAGGGCGTGGCTTGATGTCAGAGCTCAGAGGAGGGCGTGGCTTGATGTCAGAGCTCAGAGGAGGGCGTGGCTTGATGTCAGAGCTCAGAGG